>CM037093.1:102308161-102459008 GCA_020916435.1 Oxytropis ochrocephala
AGTTGCTGCACATAAGATATTTAAATTTATTTGCTCATAAGTACTTCTAGAGAAGTTTATCCAAAATAGGTTGGGCTTCGGTGTATTGAGTTGATGTTTGAACTTTGAAGTCCTCATCCTCAATTTGGTAGTCGTGGATTAGTTAGGACACTATATATTAAGTATATTTCAAATGAGTCATTGTGAAAGCTATTGCTCTCTTAAATATTTTCAATAAATCACTGTATATATTAGTTTTTGTGCCATTACCTACGGGTTGGGTTGAATGAAGTATGAGGAAATGAAATGTTTGTTGGTTAAAGATGGAAAAAGAACCAATGGTTGATACAAAAGTGAGAATATATTGGAGTACAGCGCTGTTATGCAGTGGGTTTGTACATAGGTTGGTTAAGCAGAAGTGAGTGATTGATTATGCTGTGATTATTTCATAACAGTGATTAAATTTTTGTATGCATCTGCAAGTATTTGGAAAATCATTATTTTTTTAGTTCTGTTTCTGTTGCCAGAAGGTAACATTTCTTAAGCTACGACTAATGTGGTCTGAACTATTATATAGATTTTGAAATATTTTGGATCCCCCTCTCTCTCTCTCTCTCTCTCTTTCCAAATTGAGGTGAGAGATGATTGGCAATGTGATAAGAAGCATCTTCTAGGTTGTTATGTTTCCCGGAGGAAAATGTTTTTGACTTATCTGAGTTCTAGGGGTATCCTTCAACTGCATATTGTCTGAATTTGTGCTTATTCCTTGCTCACCCATTTTACTCTCAGAAGTCAGAGAGCGCTATGACTATAATATTTGTCGAGGTTATGTCAAGTTCTTTGGTTTTTGCCATCACTCCCCATAATTACTTGTTAGGATATTGTTATTGCTTTCTAATTGAACAATTGACCATATGGATATTTTCCCTTTGTTTACTTTGGACCATTGAAGGAACGCTTTTGTTATTTCTTTTATCTTGTAGGAAGTAAGTGCCATTCCTTTATTGCATTGACAGCCAGCGTGCTCTAAAATCTACTGCTAGAATAAGTGAGGGGTATGTTTCTATTATGCCGGATTATGATTTCCATTAGCGTAAAATTAGTTTTTGCTTTTATATATCATTTTCTGTTCATTTAAAGCTTTCATTTTTGTACTTTTATCTCCCACTAAATGTTCAGCTCAATAATCACACTCTTGTTTCACTCACTTATATCTTTTAGCTTATCTCAAACAGCAAAAGGATATTAGTAGGGAGGTGGAGTCAAAGATAGGGTTTGTTGCTATTCAGCCTAGCAGAGCTGCGGTTGTCTGTCCACGACTACTTGTGGAAGCCAAAGTGTTGACACGAATATTGCTTGACGTGGTGCTTGAGCAAGTGCACATTGATTATGTTCTTTGAGGTGGTGTTCAATTTTGCTTTTTTTGTATCATATTTCCAGACACTAATTCGGATATTTCAAATTATTATAGACAATACAATTTATTTTTTTGTTTTGAAATAAATTTCATTAAAATAGAAAATAAACATGCTGGTTTTGTATCAAAAACATAAAATAAGACGGAAAAATAAAAAAATAAAACAAAAAAGTGGTGAAAGAGTTGTTGATGAATCATGCATAAAAATGAATAATTTCTTTGCAAAATAAAAGTTATCAAAAGGGAAGATAATGAAAGTAATTATGGGGGAAAATCGAGGACATGGGAGACAATTGGGGTTTAATCATCTAAATAAGTTGATTTATATCATTTCACTTGTTTAATTACATTTATATAAAACAGAAATGCCTAGGCCCTTATTTAATTTAACTTATTCTCCAAGAAAAACAAATAAATCCTAATCCCAATTACCATAAGGATTGAGACTCTCTAATACTACCAAATCCATAAGGGAAACTTGGGAATTAAAACATGGCCTAGTATGACATAAATTAACATGCATACAGGGCCCAAATACAACCCAGGAATCAAATATACAAAATTAGTAGAATGCTTTAGGACTGAAAATATGAAGTTAATTAAAGTAATGGGTTATTAGATAGAATCCTATGGCCCATACTATAGTCATCCAGTGAGTTTACCGAATAGTACAGTCAGTGCAAAATAAAAGCTAAATCAATCGATCAAAATGCCAAGATAATTTGATCTTTTAAGTTATTGTTTTCTTAATGCTAGTGCCTCTTGCATTAACTTGATGTCTTAATAGCTTCAATCTTGATTGGCAGGATGTTGAATTGGCTATAAAGGGGAAGTTTGATGCTGTTTTGGACACTATTGGTGGACCAGAGACAGAACGGATGGGCCTTAATTTTTTGAAAAGAGGTGGACATTATATGACACTTCAGGTAGAACATTAAAGTTTATCACATTTTTCATAGTTATTATACTTGTTAGGTGTCCTCTTGGCTCACTGGCAGAATGACCTTCTAGATGTTTTTAGTGGAAAGTGACGTCTGTGATTTAATATTTCTTTTCTCTTACCTTGAAGGGCGAGGCAGCATCATTGGCTGATAGGTATGGACTGACTATTGGCCTTCCTGCAGCTACAGCTGTTCTATTGAGAAAACAGCTTCTATACGATACTCTCCTGGAATAGGTAAGAGATTGATAGTCTGTCACGTGTTATTTTGCTTTGGTACCTTAAAGTATGTCACTTATACGCAATGTGATTGTGATTTTCTCTGTTCTCTTTGGACTGTCTTCTTGTTAAGCATAATTTGTATTTTATGTCCTATAATAATAACCTTCAAAGGCAATGGATGAGGAGGAAAGAAACTTTTTATTTGCTGCGAATCAAATAACCAGAATATAAGCACTTGTGAAACCTTTTATTGGGTGGTTGGACATAACCAGAATAAGCACTTGTGAAGCAATGAACATAACCTGAATAAGCACCTCGCGAAAACCTTTGGCCTCTGGTGTGCTTTTCCAGATAAACGATATTCATATATGATATATATTGCTTTTAGGAAAGAAATATGGATCTGACAAGCTTTCTATCAGCTTGTTTTGCAAATGAAGCAAGACTATGAACATCCTTATATCATGTTCTCTCTAGCAACCCCATCACCCCCTTCTTGTGGAAAATAATAAAATAGAAACATACCTGCTGAGTAGGTCTGTTCTGTTACTATTAAGAGGCTTAGTTAATTCGGATGGGTAAGTTAGTGGGTGTGTTATAGAGGGTAGTTAGGCCCGATAAGGCATGCTGCTTATAAATGGAGAAGAGTGATTAGAGAGGGCATCTTGTCAATTGAGCGACTTGGTGCCTTGGGGAATTTTGGGAGGTACAAACCGTCCAAGTCTATAATTATACCAGTTGGTTTCAATCAACTGGTATTAGAGCAGTTTTGATCTAGGAGATTTAGGGGTGTGTGAGATTTTGGCATGAAGATGGCTGCAGAATTGATTCCATGATTTGATTGAAGGAGACCTATAAGTGGGCCAAGCAATATGTTGGGGCATGGAGAATGCGTGAAGAGATAAAACTATGGTGGCCTGTTGCATCATTGAGAGGAGCAACCGTTGATTGATAGTTTCCTGGCAGGAGAGCAATCCCAATGCTTTCTGGTGGGATTTCTCAAAGGCCATTCTCAGGCAATTACAGCGAAGAACCTAGGGAGTTGAGGGCAGAAGCGGGAGCTTGAAATCTCAAAAACAGGAGACTTGACTCGTGATGTGGTGCATGCGGGAACTACTATGATTGAGCGCTGCTACATCACTTCCTCCTTGCTATATCACGTGGGATGGCGCAGAGGGCAGGGTCTGTAGAAAGGTTTCAGACAATCGGCCTAATGTGACCAGGGCGGATATACATAGTGGCTAGGGTGTGCAGCTGCACACCCTCCACTTGTAAAAATCTCACCATACCCCCTATTGTAATTTTTGTGACCCCATATTTTTTTTTATTTTGCACATCCTCCACAACCTAGTCTCTCGCTATCTCTTACCACTCGCTAAGCCCAAAACTCATTTAGCCCAACCGAAAACTCCTAAAACTCTCCTCACAAACACAACACTCCACCAGCAAACAAGAAAAAAACACGCCTCGCTGCAACAAAACAAGCACCGAACTTGACATGCTTCGTGAGAGACAATTTATGAATGTCATGGAGGCGTTGGGGAAAAGGAGAAATTCCTAGTGGGCAAGGTTTGAATCAAGAAACTAGTCTTAAACGAGCAGTTGATTCTCGTTGGAGTTCACATTATGCCACTTTGATAAATTTGATATTGATGTATTCTGCTATAGTTGATGTTCTTGAAATCATGAAAGTAGATGCACTAGATCCAGCTCATACAGCTGAAGTCGAAGGTCTTTTAGAGTTGATGGATAGTCGACCATTCTAGACTCGGGTCCTAGATACGCCACCGATCAAGTTACCCCTAATGAGTCACACCCTCATGTGTTTCTATCAACTTGTTTAGCAGTTTTTTCACTCAATTTTTCTCACTATTGATATCTATGCATTATATATATATATATATATATATATATATATATATATATATATATATATATATATATATACTGTTGATCATAATTATAATATTGTATATTGGATCCTTTATAATTGCAGACCTAGAGTAGTGTTTATTTCCTTGTTTTTAATCCGGTGGCAACAAATGTCAAGTGTTTTTGATTTTTAATAAAAGATATGAAGCCTAATCTCCTCTTTCCTTGTGATACAGAATACTCATGGACATTCATGAGGTCTGACTTAGAAGGTTTAACTGAGATTCAAAGCTATGTGAAGCTGGGAAGATGAAGATACCCGTCGATAAAACGCTTTCCAATAACGCAAGTAAAAGAGGCTCATGAGGCAAAGACAGGAAAATAATTCCAGGTAAAGTGGTGCTGGAATTTGATTGACGGCCTCAATCTCACCAGGAGGGAGTTCCTTGAACTAGATTTTTTGTTTTCTTCTTCAATGGTTGTTCCACATTTAGTTGAGAAATGGATAGTGCTTTTTTTCTGGGTTTTCGCTGTATGATAGAAAATAGAACTTTTTGTAAATTTTGATTCATAATATCCAATCACAAAAATCTGTAAATTGGTTGAGAAACTTGTGTGACGCTTGAGCTGTATACTCTTTAGTCATGTCCACTTATGAAAGGCATTGCAGTTGCCTTTGGTGACTTATGCTTGTTCTCTTTAACTTGTAACATTGGAAGAGAACAACATTACTCAATTATTATCATAAAGCTTGGATTTTGTATTAACCTATAGTGCTAGATAAATAGTGAGAGGCAATAGTGATTTGTTATTGAAATGGCTAGATCCTATTAACATTGTCAGGCACCATTTGTCTGTTTACTTTTTCATTATTTGAACTGTTAGGAACAAGCTTTGTTTCTTTCTTTCATGATCATGTGCGCAATTCACATACGTTAACAAAGAAGTGCCCAAATTAAGAGTGAGTCACCAAAATCATTCCTGTAGTTATAGGAGTTGTCAACTTAGCCATTGAAATTACTAAACATATCAAATAAATAATGCTTATTGTTATGGAAGTTTTTGGTACAAAATTGAACGAACTTGTTAATACCAATTTCACTGCATGTCTTTCTGCCCCTAACTCTTTCGTACACCAAAAAGTTTTACATTGTTTGGGAATTAAGGCCAATAGTAGTTTATAAACACCTACATCGTTAACCCATCGAGCACGCTTTTAACAAAGCGACAAAACAAAGTGATTTACTTTCATGCGTACTGCAAGAAACAATACATCGGAAAGAGATACGAGACTTGAGGTCGGAACAATGTGCTCTGAGTAGGGCCCCACAAATGCTTTAACCCCTGGCCTTGACTTGGGGGATTGTTCCTCACACTAAAAAGCCACATTACTTGGAAGTCAAGACCGATAAGTAGTTTCATAAACATTGACATCCTTAATCCACCAGGTAGGCGCTTTTTAATAAAGGACAACATTGTGATGAGCGAACAATGCCTCGAAAGACAATTTGAAACTTGGAGGTCGGAACCGCCTTCGTTCAATTCGTTTCATATAACAAATAGTATCATTGACATCAAATTAGTCTAAAAATTTATTTATCTCGACAGTGAAAATTTTGTGGACTAAATTGTCAATTTAGTCGTAAATTAACTTGTAAGCTCACTTGAAAACAAGTGTTCAGTAACATAGGTCCTTTTTTTGTTTTGGTCATAAATAAATAATACAGGGTGTGGTGGGAGAAATCTAACATGGGTTGTATGTATATAGACAATTTGACAAGCCCTACCGGTGGTCACAAAGCCAGCTGGGTGAGAAGAACAAACAACTTGATTATTTTGTACTAGTACTTTGTATCATTATATTTTGGTTTTTTTTTTTTTGGACTCCCACCCCATCCCCATAAAACCCTCACCCACACCGAAACCCCAAAACGCCTTTTTCCAAAACGCTTTACAAATTTACTAATCGTGATATACACCTGGGGTATATATCTGACGACTTATTTATGCGGTCATCATATACACCCTCACGGCGTATATACGATTAGCCAAACTCCTCACCTTAATCGTATATACGCCTTGGGAGGTGTGTGTATATACGATGCTTAAAAATAGGGTCGATATATACCCCTCACGGTGTATATACGATCCCCATTGTATTTTTTAAAATTTTTAAGTCAAATAAAAATTATATAAGTCCCGAAAATAGGTTTTGTGTGTATTCAAAAACGACGACGATGTTATACGTCCGAACAAATAATTTAAAGATAAAAATCGGTTTTCTAACATATACTCCGATCGTAATGAAACCACAACCATTAAATCCAAAAATCAAGAATCAAGACTCTCTAAACGGACTACGGCCTCAAAATCCCAAATTCCATCAAGCATTATTTTACGATTTTTTTAAATTTTTCATAGTCTCCAAAAATCTAAAAATTTGTATAAATTATTTTTTATTTTTATAGATTTTTAATTATGTTTTTATAATTTTTTCGAGTAGTTTGACTATTTAACGAATTTTTAATAGCCTTTTAAGAATAAAAATTAAAACAAATTATTAAAAAAATAAAAACCCATCGTATATACTCCTTCGAAAGCACGATATACGACGGACATAATAGTCATCGATATACGCACTCAAAGGGGTATATACGATTTATTTATTTTTTTAAAAAATTAATTTTCAAAGCATTTTGGGATTTAAATTTAAGTGGGTTTATGGGATGGGGTGGGGGTGTGAAAAAACGACCCTTATATTTTTCTTCTTGTATTGTAGCATTCCACTAATTAACTCAATAATTATCATCTTTTTTTTTTTTTTTTGACGCATATAATTATCATCTTTTTGAAAGTATAGTTACCTTAAAAACCTCATAAGTCACTTTTTGGTTGGTGTTGGCTTTAACTCAAAGCCGGCCTCAAGCGGAAAAGCCCAAAATACCAGACAAACTTATCTCAATAATAATATAAATATAAAAATATTATTTGCACATTCTGCTTTGAATGGACGTTGTTTACGTAATGCACTTTTAGTAGGAGTTTGTCAAGTAGTGGTGTTTAATACATGGTCAAACACCTTTCTTTTGAAGTAACATTGACCCACTTATTAATTTGGTTATCATTCAACTTTGGAGTTAGGATCATAGGATGTGTTGTGTTGTGTCGTGTTTCTCTCTTTCTTTCTATTGAGTTGAGTGACCTTTTCATGAAGCTGACCACACTCGGTCTAGCCTACTTACTCATATTAAATGCATTTTCTTGTTGCATGTGACATGGGATAAGATTGTTAAGGGTTGGTTTGGTTGTTTACCAATCTGTGTAGTACTATCGTTTAATTAATTGTCTTGGTAATCTTTACTGATATGTTAACAAATTTTAACATTAGTAGTATTTTTGAAGAAGTTCAATTTTTCTTTTTCCTTTTTTTTTTTTTAAATGAAGGCTAAGCCCCAAGACAAAAAAAGAAACTAAACAAGTGAATACGTTCTAACAAAATTCCATATAAAGATCGTAAAACAATAACTCGCACTACGCGAATAGACACTTCTTCATAAAAGATCAAATCATCGATTGACAACACTCAATATTTGTCAAGATCGCATAACGACAAGCTTCTCCGAATATACTAACAAAACGGACTCTCCCAAGGCAATCACAAAGAATCTTACGAATTTGTATAACAATACTCCACCCCAAAATACGCCCACTCTTCAGACTCAGGACAACATGACAAGCCACATTGGCATCCATTTGCACCACCACTCTACCCCTTCCCTCAGAGCTAACAAGTTGTAAGCTAAATGAAAACACCCCAAAGCTCAACAACAAAAGCGCCACGAAACCAATATGTTTAGAGAAATCGCAAAGCCAATCACCATTAGAGTTTCTCACTAATCCACCGCAACCAAAGAATCTTAGAATTAGCCTTTACAACACCATCACAATTAAGACACAACCAACCATCGCCGTGGGATCCCACTTAACATTAATATGATCCATAACACGATCCTCGCACCGACTTAGAATCAACCATCACAACATGATACTCCTTCACACAATTAGTGACCACGCACCCAAGGCCTTAAAGGGCTAATATAAGACACATTATGTTCTTTATTTTTCCAACTCCAAAGTTAATGACATCCCACAACCCAACAGGATGCCCACTCAACACCGGATTTGAATCCTCTCATTCAACACTCTCTCAATCATCCTCTACCAATTATGAGAGAGATAGAGAGTGTAGAGGATGATTGAGAGAGTGTTGAATGAGAGGATCCAAACTCCTCAACACCATCTCTGCACTCAACTAGCCTCCAAGCAAAGATTACACACCCCTATCAAGTCTACGAAACAAATGAACACCATTGAAGATAAGACCTTTCTAGTGTATTTCGTCCCAATTTCCCTTAAATCCATGAGATTACAAATATCCAATCTTCTAGCAAAATACACAACCTTTCTCTCATTAAAAGACGGGCTTCCCTTACATTCATGTCTCCCCAAAACGTCATTGAGGTTACCAACAACAAGCCACCCTCCCTGAATATAAGTAGCAACATGATGTAGTTCATCCCATAAAATTCTTTTCTGATCTTCGTTGGGATTAACATACACTGCCGAGAAGAACCACTGTGCACCATTCAAATTAGTAACTTGCAAATGGATAAACTGGAAATGAGTATTTCAAACCAACCCAGTGACTCTATCACTACGCCAAGCTACCACAATACCTCTAGAAAAGCGTCTAGTATTTGAAAAATGGAACTCATCAAAGCCCAGTAGACTAAAGGTACGTTAAAGCATCAACCCTAAGCTCCATGACAACACGAATATCAGGATGTGAACCATCCATGCATTGCTTGCAAAACCGAAAAATTCTGACCACCACTCCTCTACACAAGTATTTTTAAACTGGAATATAATTTTGATATCCAAACAAGTATTTTTAAATATTTATTAAATATGTTTTTTAATTAAGTTGAATATTCATAAAATTCACAAATTAAAATTAATCAACATAATTAAATATGAGATTGAAATGTGGAAGACATTACTAATATTCAATTAGGTATATTATTATGAGAACCACACTAGATTTTGGTTGGCACACGCCGCATGTGCGCAGATTTCTATGATGTATGTGGGGCGCATAACACAAGCAAACGGATCGCTAAGACTGTTTTTGAATCTACTTATATCTACTCTCTTTTCAGAGGCGGATCTTTTAAGGAGCCGGGGAGAGCCACGACACCCGTCGAAAAAATAAAAGTTTTTTTTAAAATACTATTAATTAAAGCTATTGCAATTAAGTATATATATATATATATATATATATATATATATATATATATATATATATATATATAATATTTGCAAAGCAATACCAATTACAATGAGTAGCGCAGCGGTAAATTCTTCTTGTAGAGACTGGTGGGTTGCGAGTTTGATCCCCACTCTTTGGTTTTTAATATGGTTTTTACATATTATTTTTCTTTCACAATAGCAGCAATGGGGATGTGCACAATCTCTTCATTTTAAATGAATGGCAGCAATGGAGTTGTGTGCAATATTTTTTAGATAGAATTAGAATTTATGAATAAATGTTTTTATTGTTATATTATATGAAACAATTTCAATTTTATTTTTGAAAACAAATCAAAATTATCTTTAAAATCACAAGATTTTAATTTCTTAATTGAGGCTCTATATTTCACTAAAAATTTGAGTCTCTATTGCCAAATCAATTTTTTTAAAATTTAGTTTTGTTTATAAAGATAGCATTTTTCGTGAAATATATTATTTGATTATTTTACTTCTCTAAAGATTTCACTCAAGATCCGCCACTGTCTCCTTTTTCGTGCGCGTGTCTACATACTTTCCATGAGTTTCTTTATGCCATATTAGTTCTTTTGTAAAAAAATAGTTCTTCGGATTTTTCCTTTTAATTTATTGTCTCGTTTGATGAGCGTTTCAAATAAAACGGTAATAAACAAATTATTATGAACGGTTAAAAGGAAAAAACTTAGTATGTTGATGGTGTTGTACTTTAAAAAAATGTACAAAACTGTCAATAACCACCGAGAGTTGTTGGTTAATAATGCATTTTTTTATTTAAAAAAAGGTTTTGTGTTTGGACGTACAACTAGTATCTATGGTACTGCATGTAAGTATTATTTTTGTTAAAATACTTTTTGTGTGAAGAAAATGAAACAATACTCTACTCTCATGCACCAAATAAGTAGCCTGGGCTCATGAACTAAACGATACCGGGCGAGAGTCACTAAACGAAATAAAAAAAATTACTCGCCATTGCCTATCCAAATTTTTTTTTTTTTTTACTCTACTCTCCTACCCCCTCGCTCACTAACATTGTCTATCCAAAAAAATTACTCTACTCTCCTCCTTATAAGAAAAAATTGTGATTTGCGCTATTAAATAACAGATGTATTTGGTCTTATATTAGATACATAAACTAGACACGCTGGGCTTACTCAATGAACTTAGAACGCAAATTTTTATATAAGAGTAGATGGAGCGCTTTGACATTCTCCCCCCAAACTCACTCTACATTTGAATAAAATTTATGTTAACTCTACCATTTAGAAATAAGACTTACTAACTTCATAAACTTAATAAGACTAGCTTAAGTTTCACCCAATTAATATAAGACTCGCTTGACAAAAACCGAATCGCTAGCTTATAACATGTAGCTTAGAGCAGATAAGCTCGTGGTAGCTTATAACAAAAATGCTACTTAAAGTAGCGTCAGCTTTTTCTCTACCAGCTTTATGCTTATTATTTTAATTAAATTCTTCATTTATCCACGATTAAATGAATCTTCTCTCTCATATTCAAACATTAATTACAAATGTCTATTTACGCCACTTTATATTTAGAAGCTAGTTCAACCGCTAATTTTACCAAACACTTAAAATTCAATTCGCTGGTTTATCCGCTATCAACTATCCGCTATCGCTCCATCCGCTTATAAAGCTCAGTTTTATCCGCTATCCATTTTTTTGTTGCCAAATAGAGCCTAACTATTGGAGAGAGTTTTCAAATAGAGTATTGCTAGCATTTCTATTTCGTGAATATGTTGATCATGTTTGGACAAATAGCTTAATTAAGCCTTTAGAGCATCCACAATAGTGTTCCTCATAGTCATTTTTTCTTATTGAGAGAGTTTGCTATAAGAAATACCATCAGTGCAGTAAAAATAAAAGTAACCATAAATAAGGGGCTTTTTTTTTCGCACCTCCTTGTCTATCCCACCTCCATAATTACGCACACTTGATCTAAATGCCCTTGAAAACTTACAAAAATCACATTTCACAAATCGATTTCATAATTCAAAAAAGTAAGTGTAGCGGCCACCAAAATCCTGAAAGGATTCTTCAAAGGTTCTTTAGGAAGCCGCCACCAAATTTTAGTTTAAGGGCAAATTCGAAAATCCCTTTAAGTTTTAGGACGAGGCATTGTTAGGGTTCGGGAGTCATATGTGTGGGGAAGGTATTAGCACCCCACGACATCCATTGTCTAATTAATTTAAGATTTATTTAATTATTACCCTTTTTATTTGTAGAGAAAAAGACTTATTTAAGTTTTTTGATTTTTAGTGCTTGACAAGAGTTTGAGTCTTGCTCCTACGCACTCCGTGATGCAATAGAGGAATCAAAGCTACGTAGTTCTTCCCAAAAAGTTTGTTGGTTGGTGTTTTTTAGCGTAAGGGTCCTAGGATTCCTTGAACTGCATACCATCGATTCTCTAGGACGCCGACTAACCCGATTGTACAACCGACTTAGTCCCCTACTTTTGAAAGTATTTTGAGGTTTTTTGAAAGAAATTGGTTTGGTGTGAGGTGGGTCCGCTTTAGAATAGGTATCCTAGAACTCCCGAATCAGCATGTACCATTAGTTCTAGAACGCTGACTAACTCCTACAGATGAAAATTGACTTAATCCCCTATTTTTAGGAAAATAGATTTATTTATATTTTATTAAGTTTTTTGTAGGATTACCGAATCAGATGTACTTCATTGGTCCTAGATGATTTACTAACCTGGTTGTACAACCGACTTAGTCTTTTTATTTGGTTTTGGGGTAGAAAAATATTTAATTATGGTTTTTAATTTATGAGAATTTGTTTATTTTGAAGAGAGTTAATTAAGGAACGAGAAGGGGTGAAAATAGTATTACATGAATGTAACTAGCAAAGGAGATTGTATTATTAACACTCGGGGTGCAAAAGCATAATGGTGTAATTATAATTCGACATTAAAAAAATGTAATAAAGCAAACTTAAATTAAATAGATATAATAAGAGAAAAAAACTAACAAAAGACCTAATCCTCACCACTCTCCATCATCACACAGCACACATATATATACATATATTAGGAGAGAGGAAAAAAGGTTATGGGTCAAAAAGGAAAAAAATGGAGAGATTAGATTTAGAAGAGAGAGCTTGAAATCGTGAGGAGTATATCTTAATCTCTCAAACTAATGATAATCGATAATAACAACGACAAACCACTTATAGATAAATCTCATAGATAGAACAAACAAACATGAGCAGAAAACATTAATTTCTCATTGATGATGATTGCATTTTGTATGATTAAATAAGGAAGAAAAAATGGGAGCAAAAGGAAGTGGGAGAAGTGAAGGTGGCACAGCAGTATTAGTGGAGGAGAAACTTACTTTGAAGGAAATGTTGTTGCAGAGAAAATGGAAGAGAGGACGAAGTCGCCGATTGATGAAGAAGATAGGCACTTACAAACCCAAATAGCAACCGCTGTTTCCCGATTCTTCCCTTTACTCAAAATTTTTGAAACCAGAGTTTCATGGGATTAGGATTCTCACTTTGAACCCTAATCCTTGTTTTAGGTGATTTTTCAGTTGTTGTTGTCTCTCAGGTGTTTTAGACTCTAGGCTAGCCGCTTATTTATAGGTAGAAATTAGGTTTTAGCATTAATGGTTGTTTTGGGCTTTTGCAACTGATAATGTGGAACTCATTGAGTAGTTCTTGGAGAGCAAGAAATGCACTTTGAGATTACTGATGCTGCTCATTTATTTAATTTTCGTTTTTTATATTATTTGTATTTTTTATATTATCATTTTTTGTATTTTTGGACCTTTTGGACTATTAAGTGATCTTAAATTGTAAATTAAACTAAATAGAATTTTTTGACATTTTTGGGTCTGTATATATGCTTAAATAAATTAAATAAACAAAATACTAATAAAATAATAAGAAAAAGGAGTCGCCAAATACAAAGACGAGGACGGGCCGGACTCGACAAATACGCTAAAACTAAACCAAAAATGGGCGTGTTAAGTCGGAATCGCATTAGTCCGAATTTAAACCAAATTTTGAGAAAAATGACTTTAGGTGGACATGCTCACATACCGACTAAACTCAAATACGTATAATTAAATTGAAGAACGCACGAGAAGATCGATCATTCGCGCAAGATGCCTAATTTAAACAATGGTATTTCGAGTTTAGAATGAACGAGTGATCGGAATTGGTTTGGATTGGTAACCGAGACTCTACATCGATAATTCTTGTAATCATGCGACCAAACACGCCTTACTAAAAATAAACGACTAAAGCGAGAAAAGAAGACTGACAAAATTGGGGTATAACAATGCCTCTCTTTATTAATATTTTACTAGAAAGTGCCGAGCTCTAGAACTTTCGTAGTAGAAATAGGAATAAAGATAAGATAGACGCTAATTTTGTCCGCTTGAGGGGGAGTGGGAGGCCTGAGAGATAAGAGGGAGTGGTTAATACTTGGGCGATTAACCGAGAGTCAATGAAGCGGTCAACAAGGACCTCAAGGAGCACTAAGGCTCAAGGACCACTGTGTGGTCCAAGGAGCGATAAGGCTCTGGAGGACCACTTAAGGTCCGGAAGGCCGCTGCCTTAATTGAAGGACCATCGTGTCCGCAAGGAGCGCAACTAGCTACGGTACTAATTAAACGGCCCGAGGGGGCCTTTATACTCGAAGCGGCCATGATGGGTCAAGATCGTGTCTAGAACCGATATGTTGACCATGAAGGACGACACTCGTGTCTTCAGCCGACACAACTAGTCCGGGAGACCACGCGGGTCCGGAAGGTCCGCCGGCTCGACTCGGACGCTTGCGACTGGGCCACTTAGGGCACCGGGGAGCGTAATGCTCGGGGACCACTGGGTCCGGGATCACCTCGGTGATCTGTGATGCGACACGATCAACGCTTAGAGCTTTGATCTTAGAGGAACAAAATACGGGTATCGACACTTGAAGTCGATTCGAAGCAATACATCATACGGCACCAATAATACATGCACATGCAACAGTGATTTTTTTGGTGGGGTAGTGGATGAAATAGGTGATTCCTTTCTTTTTTGTTGTTGTTGTTTTTTTTTTTTTTTTTTTTTTTTTTTTTGTTTTTTATGTATTTATCCGATGGATGCATGAAGTATGAATGTTAATATGATGCAAATGAAATGTTTGAATGCAAATGCTTTGGGTGCATGGCGTGATGATATGAAATGATTGATCGGGTGTAGAAACATTTTTTGTGATGATGAGATGCGAGGCTTTGATGCGAGAGGCGAGATGAATATTGATCCATTCTTTGGAAAAATTAGATTCGATTCAAAATTTGGCAATCTCAAGGTTGTTATTTATAGACACTGATGTGAAAAGAACTTGCTAACTCGCTCATTTTTCTCTTCCATTTTGATGCCCCATGATAAGTGGATTTTCAGTATCACATTATCAACTTGTGTTCTATCTCTCTCAAGCATTGTTAAGAAAACATGTATAGTAGTGCAAACATAGATGAACGAGTCGCTTAACTTGGTTCAAGGGTATGGACGAATGCGACGCATGAAAGGATGAATGACCGGTCTTCGCCAATGTCATGAATGGTAGGTTTTTCCAAGCCGAGATTGCCCCAATTTAGATTTGATGATCATGAGTGAATAACTTGCCCCCGCCTAGTGCTAACAAGCTGCTGAGGTGTAGAAAATGATGAATGGGAATGCACCGCTTTGGAATGAAAGGTGGACAAAGAATAGATATTGTCTCAACTCGTAGAGTTTGATGTTTCCCCTAATTATGGTAAGGACAAGATTGCCCCGACTAGAGTAGAAACATTTAGGATAGTGAGTTGAGAAATTGCCCCAAAGATGGTTTTTTTGGCCGTGAATATGGCAAGGGGATGAGATGGGTGTAAGGTGAATTTTCCCATTTGAAGGTGGAGTGAAGAGCGACTTTAATTGCCCCACTTGGAATGGTATTTCAATGGTTGGCTTTAGTGAGATTGGGAAAGGTGACAGAGTTAGGGCTATGGGTTTTTCGAGTTGGTCCGTATAGGTCAAGCGTGATACGGGATGGACACCGCACAAATCTCCCCAAGTTCAAATGGAATAGATGGTGAAAGTGGATGCCCCACTCTAGGATATCGATGACGATCCTAGTATAAACTTTTGGTTCTCTATAAATGATTCCTGCACTATGATAGTCTCTGAGTTTTCGCTTATGATGACAACACCACTGGGTGATCACTAAACCTTGTTTTGATGTCGATGTAACTTGAATGAATCTTTGGGGTGCAAGTCCTTTGATTTTTCTCTTTATTTGAGAGTTTTTTTTTTTTTTTTTTTTTTTTTGAGACATATATATTTTTAGCAAACATATCGTAAATAAATAAACTTATTTGTCCTAAATTTAAGATTTTGAGAAAACAAAAGCAATCGGCCATTGATCGTAATGGATTTTCTGAGTTGTAATGTGGTCACGGTTAATGGTTTATGAGGGACATGATAATTGGGCTCAAAGTAGTGTTTGGGGATTGATGGGACGGATGATTTTTCGAGCGGTATGATTTGGCTAATGGTTAATGGTTTGTGAAAGAAGGAGTTATTAGTGCTCAATGAAGTGTTTGATGATTGATGGGACGAATAATTTGGTGATGTAACTTGGCTAATGGGTGATGATTTATGAAGGAGAGGATATCGAGGACAAGGGAAGTGTTTGGGGGTTTATTTCGCATAAGGATCTCAGGCTTTGATGGTAATAAAGTATCACTCACGATTTGTACTATTTTTGTTTTTTTTTTTTTTTTTTGTTTGTTTGTCTTTTTTTGGGATTTTTTTAATCCTCTTTTTGACTTCACTCTTTTGTGATTTCTGCTTTTTTTTTGTGAGTGAGTCGATAAAACTAATGCACCATTTTTTGATGCTAATCGATCTTTGTCTAGGGTTTGGGATTTTGGCTTAAGGTGGGTGGCAAAGGATTTTTTGAGGATAGTGAAAGATGGTCAAACTTCATTTCAAAACATGATTGCTAGTTTTCTCAAAAATTAACTTAAGGACAATAATTTATTTACTTTTATATATTTGCTCTTTTTCTTTATTTCTCTTTTTTTTTATGCCCTAATTTTTGCTTAGGCCGCTTCTTTCGAAGTTTTCAACCTAACGGGCATTTTTATATATTTTTTTGGTAAAGGACTTGCACCAAGGGAATACAACGTTGACAAGGTATTTTAGAGATCACATGTTTGCCAGCATGGAGGGCCTAAAGTGTTATTTCACTTAGGGAACCAACCGTAAACGCCAACTATGTACAGATGTGGGAGTATGTACTTTATGGGCGGTCGGGGTGGGATTAGACTTTGACAGGGGATGATGGCAAGATAGTGGACGCTAACTCGACTCAAACAAAAATAAACACACATGTTACCCCATTCTACACAAATGTCTCATAGAGAGTTAACATTTAAAACATGATAGAAATTTTTGACGGGCATTTCGGTCATTTATCATGGGATGGAAGAGATGCAACATTTGGTTAAAAATTTGAAAACTGAGTGACTTGAAACAACTTGAGCTTGCAACGGTATGACTAAACTTTTTACAAAAAGAATGATTTATTTCACAAGAATGCCTCACCTCTCATCACATTTTTCCTAATATTATTCTGTTTTTTTATAATGCACGATGTAAGGATGCAAATGAATGTGCATGAAATATGAATGAAATGATAATGCATGTGCAGAAGTGTGAATGAAATGACAATGTATGTGCATGAAATGTGCATGAAATGATAACATATGATTTTATTTATCATGTCGGGAATTATAAACTTTTCATTGGAGAGTAAAGTACAAAATTTAATTTTGACTTCAAAGGTACGCTTCTCTCCAAGGTAAAGATTTAAATTCCCGATTTGTTATAAAAATGCATGCAATGTAAGATGTTTATTTGTCTTTGTATGCATGTGGTATGTTTCCTAAAAGAGTAGTAAAAATGATTTTTGTCTTTTTTTATTATTATTTTTTTATAGAAGACTAAGATGCATAAATATTTGTTTGAATGCGAGGGTATAAAGCTCCTTTGTGACCCTAGAAATGCATCTTACAGAGTGGTCTAAGGTTTCTTTTATAGTGAACCTCACAGGGATAGTTCTAAAGAATCCTACACATGGTCCCTAGAGCCAAGGACTCCACCAAGAACATCGACCCAAAGAATAGGCAAGCTATTAGAAGGGATAGCATCCTCAAAAGGGATCAAACTCTAGGTGAGATTTTCGTGACCACCCAACGAGACGCGACGCCCCGCAGCCATCACTACGCAATCTCGCTCTAACTTAGGGGTACACTCAAGTCCGGGTAGAGGACTTTTCACGTGTGTGAAGTGTAGAAGTGAAGTGTGTGTAGGAGCGATCTAAAAAAACAACCCAAAAGTCAAAAAACAGATAAACAAACGTATATACAAATATCGCTCTTCTATCCTAGAGTTTATATATAACATAAAAATATAATATGCAAAGAATAATAATAATAAATAAACAAATAAATAAAGGGAAGGGTAAAAATTAAGTTAATCCTAAATAATTAGACTAGGTTTTGACTCTCTAAAAAGTTAAGTCCCCAGTGAAGTCGCCAAACAGTAGCTGACCAAAAATCCGAAAGGATTCTTTGAAAGGTTCTTTAGGAAGCCGCCACCAAATTTTAGTTTAAGGGCAAATTCGGAAAATCCCTTTAAGTTTTAGGACGAGGCATTGTTAGGGTTCGGGAGTCGTTATGTGTGGGGAAGGTATTAGCACCCCACGACATCCATTGTCTAATTAATTTAAGATTTATTTAATTATTACCCTTTTATTTGTAGAGAAAAAGACTTATTTAAGTTTTTTGATTTTTAGTGCTTGACAAGAGTTTGAGTCTTGCTCCTACGCACTCCGCATGCAATAGAGGAATCAAAGCTACGTAGTTCTTCCCAAAAAAGTTTGTTGGTTGGTGTTTTTTAGCGTAGGGTCCTAGGATTCCTTGAACTCATATGCAACCACTTCGATTCCTAGGACGACTAACCCGATTGTACAACCGACTTAGTCCCCTACTTTTGAAAGTATTTTTGAGGTTTTTGAAAGAAATTGGTTTGGTGTGAGGTGGGTCCGCTTTTAGAATAGGTATCCTAGAACTCCCGAATGCATGTACTCATTAGTTCTAGAACGCCGACTAACCCTACTGCATAAAATTACTTAATCCCCTATTTTTTAGGAAAATAGATTTATTTATATTTTATTAAGTTTTTTGTAGGATTACTGAACTGTACAGCTCATTGGTCCTAGGATGATGACTAACCTGGTTGTACAACCGACTTAGTCTTTTATTTGGTTTTGGGGTAGAAAAATATTTAATTATGGTTTTTAATTTATGAGAATTTGTTTATTTTGAAGAGAGTTAATTAAGGAACGAGAAAGGGGTGAAAATAGTATTACATGAATGTAACTAGCAGTGGGAGATTGTATTATTAACACTGGGGGTGCAAAAGCATAATGGTGTAATTATAATTCTGACATTAAAAAAAATGTAATAAAGCAAACTTAAATTAAATAGATATAATAAGAGAAAAAAAAAAAACTAACAAAAGACCTAATCCTCACCACTTCCATCATCACACGCACACATATATATACATATATTAGAGAGAGGGAAAAAAGGTTATGGGTCAAAAAGGAAAAAAATGGAGAGATTAGATTTAGAAGAGAGAGCTTGAAATCGGGAGGAAGTATATCTTAATCTCTCAAACTAATGATAATCGATAATAACAACGATAACCACTTATAGATAAATCTCATAGATAGAACAAACAAACATGAGCAGAAAAACATTAATTTCTCATTGACAGTATTGCATTTTGTATGATTAAATAAGGAAGAAAAATGGGAGCAAAAGGAAGTGGGAGAAGTGAAGGTGGCACAAAGTTGTATTAGGGAGGAGAAACTTACTTTGAAGGAAATGTTGTTGCAGAGAAAATGGAAGAGAGGACGAAGTCGTCGATTGATGAAGAAGATAGGGCAGCTTACAAACCCAAATAGCAACCGTTGCTTCCTAATTCTTCCCTTTACTCAAAATTTTTGAAACCGTGTTTCGGTGGATTAGGATTCTGACTTTGAACCCTAATCCTTGTTTTAGGTGATTTTTCAGTGTTGTTGTCTCTGTGTGTTTTAGACTCTAGGCTAGCCGCTATTTATAGGTAGAAATTAGGTTTTAGCATTAATGGTTGTTTTTGGGCTTTTGCAAACTGATAATGTGGGCTCACGAGTAGTCTTGGAGAGCAAGAACACTTTGAGATTACCGATGTCGCTCATTTATTTAA
The DNA here is from genome assembly GCA_020916435.1 of Oxytropis ochrocephala. Lineage (NCBI taxonomy): Eukaryota > Viridiplantae > Streptophyta > Magnoliopsida > Fabales > Fabaceae > Oxytropis > Oxytropis ochrocephala. The sequence goes on from CM037093.1 coordinate 102,328,251, forward strand.
TTTTCGTTTTTTATATTATTTGTATTTTTTATATTATCATTTTTTGTATTTTTGGACCTTTTGGACTATTAAGTGATCTTAAATTGTAAATTAAACTAAATAGAATTTTTTTGACATTTTGGGCTGTATATATGCTTAAATAAATTAAATAAACAAAATACTAATAAAATAATAAGAAAAAGGAGTCAAAGCCAAATACAAAGACGAGGACGGGCCGACTCGACAAATACGCTAAAACTAAACTAAAAATGGGCGTGTTAACTACAAACCCCACAGCTTAACTCCTAATCGCATTAGTCCGAATTTAAACCAAATTTTGAGAAAAATGACTTTAGGTGGACATGCTCATATACGACTAAACTCAAATACGTATAATTAAATTGAAGAACGCACGAAGATCGATCATTCACGCCGCATGCCTAATTTAAACAATGGTATTTCGAGTTTAGTCGAACGAGGACTGGAATTGGTTTGGATTGGTAACCGAGACTCTACAATCGATAATTCTTGTAATCATGCGACCAAACACGCCTTACTAAAAATAAACGACTAAAGCGAGAAAAGAAAGACTGACAAAATTGGGGTATAACAAGAAGTAACATTTAGAGATTTTCTAATTACCCCAGAATTCCGAAATTCCCAATTTTTTTTTCAATTATTAATATTTTTTATTTACAACTTTTTTTTAACAGTGGCAAGTAGACGACTAGACAAAGTAAGCGCGAAAGCAGTAGTCTTCGAGCAAAGACTCCCGCAATGACGACGAGCACAAAGATGCTGGGAGTCCAAAGAAGAGCAGATGTCCTGTGAGGAGTGCTACTCCTTCTCCGGACACTCTACAGAGGCTCAGAGCTGCTGGACATGCTTCTGAGCGTCGAGGCGCCCGAAGAGCCCGCCTCCAAGAGGGGTAAAGATGGTTGAGCTCGAGCCTCACCTCATCCCCGAGCATGAGCAAATTTCACCGTGACCACCCAGTGACATGAGTACCATATGCGGCACCAACAAGAGCACCCAGAGTTGTATCATGACATTCTTGCTCACGGTTGGGAGGCTTGGAAGGAGCAGGAGGATGAGGGTCAGCATCAGCTGTGGATCACCCACCATTATTGTTACACTGGGATACACACGCGCTGGGTCCCCGGATAGATAGAGAGGCGAGGTAATATTTTAATTCTTTATTTTAATTTTACTTAACAACAGCTTAATTACTTATTTTAATAACGTATGGTTTAATTTTAATTTTTTCAAATTTCTAAACTAAAGGTTGTATCTCACGACCGTAAGTTTCCTAAATTTAGACTCCGCCAAGCACCACCCACAGTAGCCCAACTGTTGCGTAAGGCTAAGCTTTTGAGTTGGACATCACACCTCCGGGGGCAACAACCATGAGTTGATATCCGCTTTTGGAGAGGTGGCATCCTCGAGACTCGCCATTCCACATGCCCTTTGGGGAGATGATCACACCGACGATGTGGCCGTGCCGCTTCTCTTGCTACCGAGGGCACCCCATCGACCACAAGCCCGATTTTGATTCTCATGAGGCTCTTCAGCTTGGTTGTCGACTCTTTGGGCATGCATCAAAGCTAGTGTCATCGAGGAGTTTAAGGAAAACAGGAGCATTATTTGAGGATCGCTTTGTAGAGGACTCTTATAGGAGAACATGGCACGGGTGCTTATGACTGTGCCGCACGGCACATGCTCTTCTTGTTAGGCACCACCATTCCGCCGACAAGAGTCACCATTTACTACCAAAGGAGGTGGGATGTATCCGCTTGAGATCTTCAAGCAGCAGTAGTTACCTCTACACTCGCCGACGAAAGCGGTCTTTTATACGACTGCAGCGCTTTGGCATGGATACGCTGGCGGAAAGTGTTTGCTAGGACGATCGACCACATGCCACCAAATGGGGGAACATGAAGCCGGATAAAATAAAGTACATGCCGCATGGTGGTGCGTTGGCGCTTCGGCGCAGGCAGACGATCCCTTCTCCACCCATTTCGGTAATGCTCCATCTCCTGACAGATCATACTGGGTTTCATGATGTATCAAATTCGGCGCGGACTTTTGGCGGGTGGTAGAGAGGCGACCTACCACGGCGAAGTGCGATCCTCGATTACACTACCTTGGTACAACCAGTAACTGTGGTGCGTCTTTACTCGGTGCAGGCGAGCCACAACCAGAGGCAATTGCAGATGAGGAGCCCGTTGTCCCAGAGACTTTAGAGGAGAGGGTTCAGAGAGCAGCTGCATTGGCCCGGGATGCCCTAGATGTCGACCGTTCACCTGCTACTTCACGTCATTATTTTCAATCATTTTTAGACATTTTGGACCCATAGTTGTATTTGACTCCTATTTTATGTTGGACATTTTATATATTTTGATGTATTGTTATTTAAATCGTAAATCGTTCGTATCGTATTTTAAAAATAAAACGCGTGTAAATCTTAATTTAATATACAAACTTTTAAAAAATTAAAATTTTCGATTATTTTAAAAAAGTTAGTAAATCGGTTCAAAATAGGTATTTCTGATTTACAAGATAAATCCGAAATACCCCCCTTTTTGAACCGGATTTACCTTTTTTAGAGGTAATTGGTGCATGGAAATCACATACACTTGTGTGCAAGTATACACTGTCCAAAAACAAGTAGTAAAATAAAGTGTAAAGTAACAAAGTAATAAAATAATTTTGGATTTTGTGATGATCACAACTAAGTTAGATAGAAAGCAAAGTAAAAATGTTGATAGTGTAAAAGAGAAAAGCTAGTTGGAATGTCTTCATCAAGTAATTTACTTATAAGTGTATGATGCAAGATGTGATGCAACGCAGACAATGCCGCTGCCATTAGCTATGTGCCTTTCGATCACTTTCTTCAGAGTATCATTACCACTCTTATGATCCTTGTTCTATGCAAGAAAGAAAGAAAGGGTGTCAATGCCAATCTTGCCTCCTAACAATTATCCAAGTTGCTAAAATAAATTCACTCTTGTATTTTAAGTACCCACAATTATCCTATGGACTATACTATCCTATCTCTAGGACTTAGCATGGTTTTCACAAAGTTTTCTTTATGTAAAACACTCACCCATATTAGTTCTTGAGTTCTTAATTGTAAGCCATCTCCGGTCATTTACAATTCTTACTTATTCTAAGTGATCAAGTTCAAAATAAGTAATGAAAATATTATCAAGCAAGAACTAAAGTACAAACATACATACATGCAACATACTTACTTAAAAGCTCATTAAATGATTAGAACATTCCAACTAAGAAAGGTTTAGCTAACAAGAGACATTGCAAGATATATATAAACTGAATAGACCATGTTTATATAATAGAAATCACAAAAGAGAAACAACAAAAGTAAAGTTACAAGTGTATAGGGAGGTCTCATGATGTATGAACATGTGTCCCTATGTTGGTGACTCTTCAAAGCTATGCCTATAACTATGTGTGAATGGTAGGCGCCTACTATACAAGGTGGGATGGCTTCAGAAGACTAAGCATGAGGTCATTAATTGCAAGTGGATGCATATGAAACAGGCTGCTTATTCATCATGTAGTGCAGTTTTGATGCAGGATCAGTGCAGGAGCATTTGATGCAGATAGCATTGAGACTGCACTGAACAAAAACATCAAACATACCACAATATATCCAAAATGGCCTATAAATAACTATAACCATTCAAATCACTCAAGTTATCATATATCACACTAAATACTATATAAACTCTTTATTATTACTTAAAAGAGAGCAATTACTAAGTTTAAACATATGAAATACTCTATATAAAATAGAGTTATCACACCCCCAAACTTAAACCATTGCTTGTCCGCAAGTAATGACAAAGACAAACTATTTAAAACTATAATTCTAGAAGATAGATCAGCTTGATTTTTTTGGATTTTTCATGAGGAGTTCCCTATGAACTTCAATTTTCAACAATCTTCTTTGTGCCTTTATTTCTTCAAAACTACCAAAGCTATTCAAACTCTTTTGTGTGTGTGTGAACCCACTGAGTTGAGATTGGTTCCAAGACTAAGTGAAAAATTTCCTCCTAGCCTTTGAAAGGATTGGTTCATCTTTGGTCACACCAAAATATTTTTCAAAAGAGAGTTTAGACTCACAAAATTTTCTCAAGTGTTGGGGAGTTCTAAAATCAAAAGGCTTGTTTGAATCTTTCAAAGCTTTTGAGCCAATGCAATTTTCTATTTTTTTTTGTGTGGATCTTTTTGTGCAAATGCAATACTTCTTTGAAGTGATTTTGTGCATTGATTTTTTTTCTGCATTTTGCTTTTTCTTCAGTGCAGTTTGCATTGATGCTTCGTCACTGATGATGCTTTTTCTTTTGCTAGCTCATATTACCTTCCTCACTGACCTCCAGATGCAAATGCACTTTGGCACAGGTCTTTGACCTCCAGATGCATATATTTTTTCTTTGCACTTTGGGCATGTGTTCGCTTTTGAACTATCCTCCAGATACAATATTTATTCCTGCATGGCACAGGTCTTTGACCTCCAGATGCATTCATGTACTTAGGCACAGGTATAGTTTCAAAAGATTTAGGATATGGCTTTGTCCACTTTTTTGTATTATTTTTCTACATTGTTTACTCTTTACACTTTTGAAATTCAAATTTTTGTTTTCATAAAACACCCCCAAACTTAATTCTTTAAGCTCTTCTTTCTTTTAGTAAAACTTTGTTTTGACTAAGCTTACCAAAAATTCCCCTTGCATCAGATTGATCTTTAAATAGCAAGGTTCTTTTCACAAACTCAGCTTTGAAGTGTTGAAGTAAAAATAATTTTGGTTTTTCCGAGAAATAAGGCTTTTTTTCTCTTTTCATCATTGAAATTCCATCCATGTGGTTTTCACCATATTTTTGAAAAACCGATCTTTTCTACTAAAATATTTAGATACTACTTTGTTAAGTACATCTAATATTAAAACAAACTAAAAACTATTTAAAACATATATATTTACTATATAAAACATATTAATTAAACACACAACATATTAGATAGAAACATATTAAAAACATAACATGCAAATCCCCCAAACTTAAGGGGGTAGCAAGTGTCCTCACCGCTAACTTGTTCAGAAAAATACAAACCATATTTTGTTCAAAATAGGGGAGAGGGATTAAAAACAACCAGGGAAATAGTTTAAACAGAATTAACACAAGCTATAGTAGTAGTAGGTGAAAACTTGTAAATGATACTCATTTGTTGGCTCCACTCCTGATTCTCGTGCTTTGCCTTGATGGAGGAGTGTGTTTCACCTTCCGCTTCTTCTCCTTAGGTGGCTTGCTTGGTGTTTATTCTGTAGAGTGCAGATGCACCTCCTTCCTCCGCATCAGATTGCAGAACTGCTTTCTTGAACCGATGCAGTGCATCGATCTTGCCGATCGCACTAGGTTTCTTCCTTTTAGGTGTCAATTTTGATTCTTTGGCAGCAGTTGCTTGAAGAACTTCTCGAGTGTTGTGCAATGCTTCCTCTTCTCGTTGAGCCATTTGTTCCGGTAACAAGTTTGATTGTTGCTTCATCATGCATAGTTGTTGCTCACAGATGCAAAGAAGTTGTTGATGCAGAGCATCACTCAGATCTCAACAGCTTTGAGCAACAGTGCCCTGTGCGTGATGATTCTTCTCCTTTATCTCCTTTGTTGAGTCCTTCTTCTTCTTTTTCCTGCAAAATCTCTTTCTCAAGAGCAGAAAATAACATTAGTAGTAATGTTGCTTGGGCTAGAAGGTACTCGCTTGTTCTGCTGGCATAATAGGGGTTGGTTCTTTCTCAGTGAGTTGTTTTGTGCGGTTCATTTGTTGGAGAGGTGGTGGAGGGGTTGTTTGTTGTGGTGATAGTACTGGTGGATCATTGAGGAGGGTAATGGTGATTTTGGAATGGAGGAGGACTCTTGATTTGGTGAGATGATGGGTGTTTTGGTAATCGTGAAGTGATAGGGGTTTGTTGTTGGGTTGATCTTTGAGGTTTGTTTGGCATATTTCGCCAGCAATTTCTTCTAAAATTACTCCTCTAGCATGCTCCTCTTCTTCTTCATCAATTTCAGTCTCACTTTCTTCCTCATCTTCTTCTTCAACTTCCTTATCCATTTCTTTTTCTAGTCCTCATCCTCATTATCAGAATCAAACATTTCTTCAATCACAGGTTCTATCACAACCTTCTTCTTTCCTTTGGATTGCTTCCTAGTCACCTTCTTCTTGGTGCTAGGTTCCTCTACCTTCTCTTTACCTTTCCTTCCTTCTTCAACCTCTTTCTCCTCTTCTTCTTCACCTTCACTTTCTCGCACTCCAACTTGGGAATTCAGGGGCATTCACTTGGCCCACAAGATCAAAGATCTTGTCAAAGACCAATTGAAGCTACCATGTTGATCATTCTGAAATTTCCATACAGCCCTCTGGCTTCGCATGTAATGCTCTTGCATTGCAGGTGCAGGGCCTCTTAAATTTCTCAATTTCTCCTTTACTTCAGCACTCAAATTACCAGGGGGAAATTTCCTTTGTTCATTAGCAAGACTATTGGGACACCCTCTTTCATGCACAATTCAAGAATTAGACAAGGGGAAAAACAGTAAATCCCTTTGATTTTGTTGAGTATGCAAGAATCTCTTTAGCAATCAATCTACCTATGTTCTACATTTCCCTCGTAGAAAATTGTATCTAGCAAGATCAATCTCTTTTGGTCATTGCATATGTGTGTGATGTAGCGTAAACTGAATTGGCTATGAACAAATGCCAATTACCTAAAGCATTTATCAAATAATTGCTTCTAAGCTTAATCTCATTAGGTGTAAATTTTTCCCATACACCCTTCGGTATAGCAATTCTATTCCTCAATTCTTCCATTTCTTTCTTAAAGGCCTTGCCACTCTATTTTCAAAATCATTTCCATTATACTTCAAAGATATAATGTTCATTCAATTTATTGGCATGGAAGTGTACAAGTTTACCTCTCACCATGGAAGTGTAGGAGTGTTCTGTCCTTCTTGTGGTGTGATTCCAAAGATAGAACTCTCTCACTATGTCTTCAATATAGCCTCCTCTCTGGTAGCATGAAGTGGTCCCAATTGAGATTGGCCAACGTTGACATGAATGATGTGCTCGCTTTCTTCAAATCATACCCTCTCGGGTAGTAGATGCATGTTCCGTAGATGAATATTGTCATCTGGTTCGAGTTGATTCCTTGGCTTTGCCTTTCTTGATTGATGATGATGATGCATGCATGACCTTCTTCTCTTTTTTTGGGGAGTTTTGGCCCCGCTTGCCCGATGATTTCTGTCTTGATTGCTTTTTCACCATTGTAATTGCTTTGAATTTCTAGGTTTTTGAGTGTTTGTGTGATTGAGAAAAATTGGAGATGAGAATATGAAGGGTGGTTTGTGTTTCAGATGAGAGAAATTTGTTGCGAATGAAAAGGGTAACGGTAACAATCTTAAGGCCTTATGTTTCAGGGAGAAGGAAGTTAGTGGAGTTATTAGGTAGCCGTTAGCAATGCGTCCTGCGCATGCATCAAGCCATGTGTCATGCTTGGTTACCAATGCTTCATTAACCTTGCTTAACTCCCCTTTGATCTTCCTGAAGCCTTATGATTCACACTTAACCAATTTTCTTCAAGTTTATAAATTTCTGATGCATGGCACATTTTTCTTCAATGCAGGTGCATTTGATGCAGCCGCATTAGTTTCCTGCATTTCTGCAAAACAACTAAAAACATAAAATTGCACAAAAATAATTAAAAACAATGGGTTGCCTCCCATCAAGCGCTTGTTTTAAGAGTCTTGTCAGCCTGACTACCTCTTTTTGTTTAGAGATTTTGCAAATGGGTGGTGATTTTGTTTCTCACCACTTGTGCACCATAGTACATTTTGCTAGCATCTAGCAATGTGGCTCCAGGGGTGGCTCTGCTGTCTGTGCGATCATGCACAGGCCCAAGCCCAATATCAATTTTTTGGGGCCCCATAATATTAGCTATACATAATATTTGATATAAAGTTTCAGACTTAATGGTGTAGCGCAACGGTAAGTATGCGAGGTCACGAGTATTGGTTCGCAGGTTCGAACCTCTCTGGCTGTATTTTATTTATTTTTGAGAGTTTTTTTTTTAAAAATTGTTTGGTATTTCCAGCGAAAGTTTCAAGTCGAGACTCAACCCAAATCTTCTTCCAAACATGGGGAAGCTGCCATTAGTCCATTACCACTGAACCACAAACAAATTTGGATTTATTTTATACATTACCTCTATGTGCCAAATAAAAACTAACCATAGTCAATTCTTTCTTTTATTTTTAGGAAAGCATACAAATTTTTGGTACCCTCCGAACTATTATATTTCTTTTTTTTATATAAAAATATTTGTTTTCTTATAAAAAGAAACTAAATGCAATAGTTTTTCATAAATTTAATTTTAGTAAACTAAGTTTTTTTGCAATTCATTTGATAAAAGTATAATTTGGGCCCCATTTTTTTAAATTTGCACAGGGCCTCTAAATTGTTTGAGACGGCCCTGGTGATATATAAGCCTATACAATATATTTGTATAGGCTTATAAGAATATATTATTTTTTGTCTACTTCCTATTTGTCTATTTATACATGCTTTTTTTAATAAATAAAAATTAAAGATGTGTATCTGGTTGAAATATGCATAACTTTAGATTGAAATAATATAGTATAAATGGCAGATACTGATTGAGTTAATATTATTACGCTTAATTATCGGAAAAAAATGTTATTTACAATTCAAGTATTGAAATTTGAGTTTTGCATTGAAGGGCCCCACTTTAATTATTCGCACATGGCCTCCGCTTTGTTTGGGCTGCTACTGCCTAGCAACTTAATGATCTCTTTTTCACAACCTTTTTCATAATAGGGTTTAGTCTTCTTTGACTTTCTATAATCGTTCTTAGAATTTTCTTCCAAGATGATTCTATTCATGCACATAGAAGGACTAATTCCCTTGACATCCGCCATTTGCCAATCTATAGCTTTGGTATGCTTCTTTAGAGTACTGATGAGATCACTCTCCTGTTTTGATGTTAAATCATAAGCAATGATAACAAGTAAAGTTTCATTTGTTCCTAAGAAGGCATACTTAAGGTGTTCAAACAGTATCTTCAATTCTAACTTAGGAGGTTGTTCTATTGAGGGTAAATTTTTCTTGAGAATTGGATCCTCAAGATTGAGTGGTTCATAAGTCCTAGCCCATACCTCCTTACAAGAGTTTTCTATTGGCGATTTCCTTTTCTAGTATTTCATCATCTCAGCAATGCAACTGCATCTAATGCATCTGCATTGGCTAAGTGATCATACTGCTTGTAAAACTGTTTTTCTACCAATTGATCTAGAGATAATAAGGATGAACACTCTTCTGTATCCTCTGCAGGATACTTCATAGCATTCATTATATTGAATTTTATTTCTTGATCATTCACTCTCATAGTGAGTTCACCTTTCTGCACATCAATTATGGTTTTACCAGTTGCTAAGAATGGTCTACCTAGGATAATAGGCACTTCCTTATCTGCATCAAAGTCAAGGATAACAAAATCTGCAAGGAATACAAATTTATCTACCTTAACCAATATGTTTTCTATGATACCTTCAGGATAGACTATTGATCTATCTGCTAATTAAAGTGTCACAGTGTCAAGTTGATGCTTGCACCTAAATCACATAAAGCTTTACCAGTTGTTTGCTGGTGTTTTTAGCAAACAATCACTAGTTTTCAATATTAAGACTGTGAGATCAAACTAGAAAATCTCTTTGACAATTGCCATCGAGTTTGTGTTTTTTGAAGTACGTAAGAACAGAGAATGGTAGAAAGAAGTGATTTGAAAGCGAAGTAAAAGCAATAAATGCAACAACGTAAAAAGAAAGTAAAGACTTTGCATTAAACGAAGAAATAAAAGTGGTTCACCAACACATACAATGATCTGTTTCACTCGTGTTTCTCGTTGACTTGGAAGTTGAGTTTCCCAGCGTTTTTGTAAAATGTGGTGACCCACTTTTCCTATTACAAAGTGGGTATTTATACTCCTAGGAACAATCGTGGGGGAAAGGGTAATCGCCTCCTAAAGCTACTGAGAGTAATTCGCCACTACTTTGCGCTCTGCACCTTCGATCGACTCATTGTCGCATCGCTTGATTTAAATGTTGAGCCCAACTCGTCGAAGTGTTGTGTCCTCGCTTGTCGAAATTTGTTTACTTCACGGCTTTGAGAGCCTAACTTGTCGAAGATCGCCTCGCACTCCTTGCTCTTATCTCGCCTTCCTGTCGAACCCATGGTGCATTGACTTGAATATTGACCTATGGCCACGTAGACAATATTAAATGTGAAGTCACCCCATTTAAAGCTTCATTTAATGTGTTTGTCGAAATTTTGAGGTAACAGATCGCCCCAAAAAATGCTTTTTCGACGGAATAAGGAAATGAGTCAAGAAAAGGCATTTTTGAATATCTTGTGCAATGGTCACTTTTACCGCTTTTGCACTTCAACAAAGTGGTCGAAAAGACAAATCATCATTACTTGCGCAGCAAAGCGAACCGCTTCTATTGGTACACGCCGCGTAGTTGGTGGGCCATCACGCTCTCAAACGTCGCAAACGCATGCGAGTTATGGCGAACGATGCCAATAATCTGCTTAATTCCAAACATATATAAACGCCACAACCTTCAAATTCCTTTTTACCCAGTTTGAACCTTTGTGAATTTTTTTTTTCGCACTTTCTATTCTCTCGCGTTTTTGCAAAAGATTCCAAAATCACTAAAGTTTCAAACTTTCGCCTCTTCTCTTTAGTCTACACCCGCATTCCACCACTCGTATTCACTTTTCTTAACTCATGGCTTCATCATCTCACGCAATGACACAACCCGAGAGCTCAAGAAGAACGATGAACCCGTAAACCTCCAAACCCTAGATGGTTTCGTTGATGAACCTGACGTCAACGACGAACGATCTACTCAATGGCAAACCCAGGTATTAATCCCTTCTGCTGAGATTTACACTCATGCCTATTTGGGTCCTCTTCCCGACATCTTGCTAGAAACCTACTGAGGTTTCTCGAGATTTTTCCCAACCATGTTCGTCTCCAACCTAGACTTTTCTTTGAAACCCCTTTTCATTTAGAGTTTCTCGCTAACCCTCTAGGGTCTTTAGGTTCTGCTCCCTAGGCTCGACCAAAGAAAATTACATAGACCGCTCGACAAAGTAGAAGCTAAGAAGGCCAAAGCCCGGAAGAGACAAGGCATCTTTGACCTAATCCAATTGTCTAGGTATGGGCCCAAATACGATAGCACCCTCTCTCTTGGCCATGCGCTATGCGATTCAGATTGCTCCACCCATAGCCTCCACACGAAATGTGGCATGTTGTCTCCCACTCTACTAGATGTGGCTGCCATTCTGAGCCTAAAACCTTTAGGGAGACCTTCGATCCTCGCACGTCCCGACTATGCATACGGCTTCACCTTCACCAATGCCACCTTTGCTCCTACATTGCGCGACACCACAAGCTTGACATCAAGAAGTGTCTCATGGGAGCATGTGGCCTTTCTAACTCTATGGTTGTCCATTTTCGTTTTCTCGCACACGCTCTCTCCAAGTCTCCAAAACTTACGTCCCCTTGGCATGTCAACTCCATGACCGAAAGATGTCAACTCGCCAAGTTGATTTTGGGTTCTCTATCGCCACTTGATAATCTTTGTTATAGAGTTGAAGGAAAATGAACCGCTACCAAGTTCTTGGCCTCGAGCCCTCTCTCGTTGTTACAAAATTGTTGTGGTGCTAGCTACTTTTGAATCTAGATTAAACTCAGTATATCCCTAAGTCCGCTTTCGACTAATCTGTGGAGAACAACAAACCTTCAAGGGATTCGATTAGCGCAATTCGAGGCCCAAACAAGCAAACCTTTCTGCGAAGAATCCTTCTTGATCTACTTTGAAATCTTCCTGAACTGTACCACCTTTACAGATTCAATGGCCCCTTTTCTCCAAAGGTCTTGTGGCCCGGCGTGGTTTAAGCAACCATTTCCCTCTTCCACTGTCGATTCTGCTGAGGAAGTCAACCGTATTTGGCAAGCTTACCTCTCTCCTGCTGTCCTCTCCACTAGGCTTACCCTTGGCAAGACAAAGAATAGTTTGGGCATTACTAGATATTTCCCAAGTTATCTTGCTAGGCAGTTTGGCCTTTGTCAAATTCGCCCTGCACCAGTATGTTTTCATAGGCGAGAGTTTTTGAGTCCAGAATCGGAAGTTGCTTACAATTGAGAATGACCCATCTGTGTATCTTGAGGTAAAATCCCTCATTCACAAAATCACCAAATTGGACCCTCCTCAAAGCATCCTTTCGTTCTTCATGGAATTTGGCCCCATTTTTGAGCAACTTTCTCTTCTAATCAACCAACGGTCGACCACCTCCAAGCGCAAAGTTCAAGAGAACCAACTCTGCGAGGTAGAGCTCGCTTCTCTCAAGGCCGATCAAGATGACATCGAGGCTCTCGAGACCCAAGCGGCTAACGATGAGAAAGCAATCGCTGAATGGGATGTAGAGATTGCGCGTATTGACGAAGAAATAAAGACACTTCAACTCCAATTGTCAAACGCTAAGCATCAGAAGGGCCTGATCGTCGAAAGAATGAGTGTTGCCTCTTCGTCCACCAAAACCACCAAAGCAATGGCAGCTATAGAGCACTTGGAGAAGATTGACGCGCATCAAGCCATTCTTGCCGACCTCGACAAAGAGCTACACCTTCTCGACACCTCTATTTCTTTGAGTGTTAGTATTATGGAGAGGCATAAGGCTACTCTGTCGAACTTCTGAGACTATAATAGTTTAGAATTCTAAAAATGGCTGTGTAACTTTGACATTTCTTTATACATTGCCATTTATGAATAATTTTCGTTTATTTATAATTGCTCAATTTTCATCTCAGTTAACGTTGGCTTGTATCGCTTTAAGTACTTGCCATTTATTCTAAAGATTCTATTTTCGTCACCTAGCTCTTCGACTTCATAAGCGCCATTCGAAAAGCATCGCAACACGCGAAATGGGCCTTCCCACCCCAGTGACCATTTGCCTAAAACTCTATCTTTTTATCCATAGGTAATAGGACTTTCCACACTAACTCTCCTTCCTCGAAGGTTTTTAACTTAACCTTTTATTGTAGGCTTTAGCTTATTCTTTCTTTCTCTCAATAATAAGCATCTCCAAAGCTAACAACCTTTCTTCGTCGAGATCAACTAATTCATCAATCATCATATCCCAATAATGATCAAAGGGGATTTCACATTGCTTCTGAATCCTTGTTGATTGTAAACAAATTTCTCACAGTAACAACGCATCATGCCCAAATGTTAACTTTGTAAGGAGTAGTGTTTATAGACTCTTTTAGCGACGTTCGACAAGCCCATAACACTTGGTCAAGAGAATCTGTACCAACTTTTAGGCTTACGTCCAACGTGCTTTTTGATCAAGTTAATAATGATTTTATTTGCAACCTCTGCTTGACCATTGGCTTGCGCGATAGTATGGTGTCGGTCGACAACTTGAAACCAATTTCAAAGAAAAATGAAATCTACCATTTTTCGACCAAGAAAAAAAAGGTGCCTTGATGCGTAGTAATGGTTTCTCGGTATTCCATATCTAAATGATATGGTTTTGAATGAACCTTATCAACGCTTCTTGATCAACGTTTGCTAAAGTACTTGCCTCCACCCACTTAATAAAGTAATCAATCCCTACCAAGATGTACCTGTGGCCTTTCGACGACGTCGGTTTTATTTCTCCAATTACATCTAGAGCCCAACCTCTAAATGGCCAAGGTTTCACTATAGAATGCAATTCATTTGCAGGCACATGCTGGATTCCAGCATGCTTTTGGCATTCTTGGCAGCCTTTAGCAAATTCTATGCAATTTTTTAAATGGTTGGCCAATACATTCCTTGTCGAAATAACAACCATTTCATTTTGTGGCCTACTTGATGTGAGCCACATGCTCCACTGTGTGTATCAGAAACTGCTAAATATGCCTCATTTTCACTAAGACATTTTAATAGTACCCCTTCAGGAGTTTGCTTGTACAATTCGTTTCCAATTAACACATAGCTTAGAGCTCTATACTTTACTTTTTTATTAGTGCCCCCTGTAGGGTTTTGCAAATACTCTACAATGGGCTTGCGCCAATCATCATCAGCCATGTTGTCAATAGCAAAAATTTCTGCTAAGTCAACATCGTCGAAAATGTGGCGTTGTTCGACGCGTATTTCATTTGCACTTATTGCCCCCCCAATTTTTGGTGTTGACAATAGCGTCGAAGTAGTAGCATTATAAAGAGAGTCTTCTGAGATTAGTTTATCTTTTATCTCAATTAACTCTTCTAGGCTTTGTTTTGATACCTTGTAGCTTTGAGCAATTTGTGCCAACTCATTCGCCACGTGATTTTCAATTCGTGGTAAATGTTCTAGGTGTACAAATGTAAACCTTTTTAGCAACGTGTTGGCAATGACGAAATATTTAATAAGGTGTTCACTGATGCACTTGTATTCTTTTGTCAATTGTTTGACAACTAGTTGTGAATCACCTTTTACTTCGACATGGCTTGCCCCCAAGTCGAGTAAGATTTGAAGGCCTACAATTAGGGCCTCATACTCAGCCTCATTATTGGAGCAAGAGTCTCGAATTTTAAATTTATATTTTGTTGGAATGTTTTCTGGGGAAATAATTAATATTCCAATACCCACTCCATTTTATGGCTTGAGCCGTCAGTATAATCTCCAAGGCGTATGTCTAACGAATGTATTTCATGTTCGACAACGAGTGGTCCACTATGAAATCAAAGAACCACTTGTCCTTTGATTGATTTAAGGGGCTGATACGTTAAGTTGTATTCTAGCAAAGCCAAAGCCCACTTTCCAATTCGACTATGTAACATTGGTTTTGACAACATATGTTTAATTACATCAAAATGCGAATAAACATAAACATCTGCTGCCTTTATATATTGCTTCAATTTTGTACAAGAGAAATACAAGCAAAGGCACAGTTTTTCTATTGTACTATACCTAGTTTCAGCATCAATCAAAACCCTACTAAGGTAATAAATGGGTCTTTCGACACCACTATCATCCTCTTGCGCTAACATGCTACCTATTGTGTTATCAGAAGCTGCTATATACAACTTTAGCAATTTGTTTCCAATAACAGGCAATAAAATTGGTGGTTTGACCAAATAAGACTTGATGGCGTCGAAAGCATCTTGGTGAACCTGCTCCCACTTGAATGCATCTTCTTTCTTCAGTCTCAGCAATGGCGAAAAAGCTTGCGTTTTGCCACTTAGATTTGAAATAAATCTGCGGAGGAAATTGATTTTTCCCAAGGTAGGATGAAGTTCTTTCTTCGTCGAAGGAGCCTTCGTTTCCATAATTGCTTTAGTCTTATTTTGGTTGATCTCAATGCCTTTCTTGTGCACTACAAAACCCAAGAATTCACTGCACGCATACGTAAAGCACATTTGGTTGGATTCATTTTCAATCCATATTTCCTCATTCGTTCGAAAGAACGTCGAAGATGGTCTAAATGACCAATTTCTGAGGATGACTTAACCACCACATCATCTATGTATACTTGCATAAAATCATCAATAAAATCATGAAACATAGAATTCATTGCTCTTTGATAAGTGGCACCAGCATTTTTAACCCAAAGGGCATTACTACCCATTCATAAACACCCAATGCCCCTGGACATCGAAAAGCTGTTTTCGACACGTCCTCTTCAGCAATAAAAATTTGATTATACCCTGAGTAGCCATCTAGCATACTGAGATAATCAAATCCTGCTGCTGAATCTATTAGCATTTCTGCTACAGGCATTGCGTATTCATCCTTAGGTGTTGCATTATTTAGATCCCTAAAGTCTACGCAAACTCTAAGTTTTCCGTTTTTCTTCATTACGGGAACAATATTAGCTAGCCAATCTACATACCTAGCGATTCGATGAATTTGCTTTTGAGCAATTCTCTATTTCTTCCTTGATCTTAGCCAATATTGGAGGAGCAAATCTTCTTGGTGTTTGCTTTACTGGTTTCCTTCCTGGTCGAATAGGTATTTGAAGTTCCACCACTTCTCGACTTAGACCAGGCATTTCATTGTACTCCCAAGCAAAACAATCTTTGAACTCCTGCAGAAGTGAAACAACTTGGGTTTTGAAGGCAGCATCGAGGTGTGCACTAATGTATGTTGGCCTTTTGACTAGGCCATCTCCCAAATCCACTTCCTCCACTGGATCTTGAGCTTGCATGCGCTATGTCGAATCTTTAGGGTCTTTTTCAAAACCTAATGGTTCGTCATCATAAATGCAATCAAGCTTGCCATCTATGACTTCACCATTTTCTTGAGATGAAGTTATGGCCGGCGTGACCATTGTTTGTTGATTTATCTCGGCTTCCAAAGCCGTTTTTACTTTATTTTCGGCCATGTAAGCCGTAATTCTATCCTGACATTGGGCACTGACATCTAAAACTTTTTAAGAGTCGGTGTCCCATCCTCGATGAGGTAGCACACCCTCGGGATAGACATTTGCACCTTCTATCACCTCTCTCTCCCACACAAAGCCATGTGTTGGGTATAAAGTAAAACAGAGGAAAGCACATTATCTCAAGAGATATATGCTTGGCTCGAAGATGAGCATGGCGCAATGTTCGCCATTTGTTTTTCAAATTTTCCTTGGTGACATTATTTACGCCAAGAAGGAAATAACTTTGGTCCGCTTCAACATACTCCACAAGACCATCTTCCTTCCACATTACCACCTTCGGTGTAGGCTTGAAGGGACGGCTCTTACTCCATGTATCCACTCTCTCCCAAGGAGCAGATTATAGCTTGCTTTGAGGCGATGACAAAGAACATGGTAGTCCTTCTAACGATTCCTACCACCACTTCCACTTCAACGGCCCCCAAAGATCAGGCCAGGTTACCCTCATAATTAGTCAACACTATATTATGGGGCCTAAGGTCTGTATCATACATCCCTATTGTCTGCAGCATGGCTTGAGGCATCAGATTGACAGCAGCACCTCCATCGACCAAGATTTTATTGACACCCACGCCATTAACTTTGGCTTGGACGTATAAAGGCTTCAGATGATGTTGCATGCTTCCATCTGGCCTTTCAAAAGTTGCCATCTGCTCTTCTTCAACGCAAATTGTTGTTCATGACATAATAGCACATTGGCTTGTGATTTGCCATATCTCCAATGAAGTCTTCTTCGACATCATTTGGTACTGTAACAGCGTCATACTCACTAGGCAGAATGGACACCACGTTGCAGATGATGTCGAGACTGGCTTCAGAGTCTTCGAAATCCGAAGTAACGTCTTCATCCATGTCGAGCGGCGCTTTCCTTCTTCAAAGATGTTAATGGAGGAAAAATTCTCTCCAATGCGAGCCTTTTAGGTTCCTCTATCACAATAGATTTTCCTTTAGCCTTATTTCCAACCTTTACCCGATTGGCGAAGAACGATGTTTACTTTAAATCGTTCCGGCTCTAGATGTCACACTCTTAGCCGTTTTGGACCTCTGGCGTTTTCGTCGAAAAAGCGACAAGTGCTGCCTTCTTCTTCGAGAGCTGATAACGCCGCCATTGGGTCTTAGTCATGGGATTCTTCCCTTTATAATTATTCTTATAATTATATTTTGCGGCCTCACCTGTACGTGGCTTGACCGTTTCAACGTTCGAGCGAAAGATTCCTATAGTGTCGACACCCGGGCGTGTATCCACTTTTCGTTAGAGGATCTCGCTCTTGGAATAAATGGCTTAGCGAGGCGAGATAACACGAACTCCTTCTTGCTCGTGCTTTTGCCAAATGAATCGAGGTTTGCTTGTCGAAGCCTTGTTCGACCTTTTGACCTTATAAAGCGAGTCCCTCTTTTAAAGCTAAAGTTTGGCCTCTTGTCCGCCATTTCCTTTTCGAGGTTGTCGAACCTCACGGCGTTCGGCGCTTTTAGCTGCCTCCTTATCGAACACAAAGATCGCACCTTGGGCACAACATGACTTCGTGAGTTCGGTTTACACACTGCTCGTGAAGTCTATCAACTCTTCCTCGCCTTTGGGGTACACAGATTGCACCTTCTCATTATACTCTTCCCGAGTGACATGTTGTACATTAACATCCTTCGCACTACACTTTTGATTTTGTCGACAGAGGGTTTGATAGGCTTTGGAGAATCCACCATTTTAGCATCCACCATATTGATATTCATCTCCACCGTTCTGCGTACATAGCCTCCACTTGATGAAGTGGGTCGTCGATTTGCATAGGTGCTTTATTTTTCTTGTCTCCAAATTTGAGCCTTCCTTCTTCGATTGCTTTACAACCATATCCCCGAAAAGAACACAACGGTCGGTTGTATGTCCCAAAAAATTATGAAACTTACAATAACCCTTTTTCTTCCTCTGCTCGAGATGAGGAACTTTCGTGCCATTTGGCACTATGATTTGGCCATCGCTACTAATAAATCAAAGATTTCATCGCATTTAGTAACATCAAAAGTGTATGTCTTAGGCACAAATCTATCATTCTTTGGCTCCACGGGATTATTCCCATTTGCGTGTGTTGTTACCTCAAAATTTCGACAAAGACATTAAATGAAGCTTTAAATGGGGTGACTTCACATTTAATATTGTTCACGTGGGCCATAGGTCAATATTCAAGTCAATGCACCATGGGTTCGACAGGAAAGGCAGATAAGAGCAAGGAGTGCGAGCGCCTTCGACAAGTTAGGCTCTCAAAGCCATGAAGTAAACAAATTTCGACAAGCGAGGACACAACACTTGACAGAGTTGGGCTCAACATTTCACAAGCGATGACAATGAGTCGATCGAAGGTGCAGAGCGAAGAAAGTAGTAGGCTACATTCTCCGTAGTTTTAGGAGGCGATTACCGCTTTCCCCACGATTGTTCCTAGGAGTATAAATACCCCTTTGTAATAGGAAACAGGGGTCACCACATTTTACAAAAAGCTGAAAACTCAACTTCCAAGTCAACGAAAACACGAGTGAAACAGATCATTGTATGTGTTGGTGAACCACTTTTATTTCTTCGTTTAATGCAAAGTCTTTACTTTCTTTTTACGTTGTTGCATTTATTGCTTTTACTTAGCTTTCAAAACACTTCTTTCTACCATTCTCTGCTCTTACGTGCTTCAAAAAACACACAAACTCGATGGCAATTGTCAAAGAGATTTTCTAGTTTGATCTCACATGATCTTAATATTGAAAACTAGTGATTGTTTGCTAAAAACACCAACAAACAAATTGGCACGCCATGATGGGACCTTTGCCATTAATTTTGTGTCTTTTCTCTGTTAATATACGTGTTTGTATGCACTTGAGGAGTGGTAGGATGGTACGCACCAATTCTAACAACGCCTCTAGTTCCGGCCTCGTGATATCACAAGTGCAAGGAACAACGGTAGATTCGCCAATGTCGGCGTGGAAATGTTGCGGGGACTACGGTCCCAGTGACATCAATAACCGCTCCCACGATGTCAATGACCAACGTTGGTTCGACATCGTCTATGGCCTTGCCACAAAACATAGGACTTCCTTCTAGTCCTTATGTGGCAACATGAAATAGTTTGGAGACACGTTTCCAAAACATGAGTCTACCACCATACCTTTTTGGGTATATGGCATGCCCACCGGAATGCCACATGTCTCGACCTTTTCTCTTCGCACGTCTCTTACGGCGGGCGTGCTTCGTCGAAATCCTATCTGCGTTAACCAACGCGTCCTTGTTGGCGTTAAGACAACAAGTGACGCAAAAGCAATCATGATATGGTTAATATCTTGACTCAACAGATTGATGCCATGTTCAATCCTTTGATTGAGAATGCAAATACCGATTACCAAATGTTAGCAAACCAAATGGGTAGGATTGCGATTTCTTTGGGGCTCCTACAGAAACAATAGGCGATTACCCAATGGTGGGAATAATGCGCCTAATACCCCACGAGATCGATTCTTGCCGAAGCCCGTGCGATTATGGGCGAACAACAGGGTGGGAAACCACGTCCCTGAAGTGGTCATGGTAAATCGAAACGAAAATGCCGACGGTTGTTCGACAAGTGCAACGAAATAACGTTTGTGCTCAAGACAACATAGCCACTTTGGTAGAAACCATAATGGCGCAGAGCGGCCTTAACGTAGGTTTACATAGGCCTAATTTCATATCGCCCTGTGTGAGTATATCTTACAGCGTGAATTGCCGAGGGGTTGGAAAATCCCTAAATTCACTAAGTTTGGGGTGACACCAATGAGTCCATCATCGAACATATTGCCCTGCATACATGATCGAGGCAGAGACATAGCTCAAAATGAGAGTTTGAAGATGAAGTATTTTCCAAATTCGCTAACTAAAAATGCCTTTACGTGGTTTACCACTCTACCCCCAGTTCCATATATACATGGGGCAATTAGAAAAGGTTTTTCATGAGCGAGTTCTACATGGGCGACGAAAATTAGTCTTAAAGAATTGGCTAGTGTTCGACGTAAAGTGCACAAGCCATTGATGACTATCCGAATAGGTTTAGGTCATTAAAGGCTAGGTGTTTCACACAAGTGCCCGAGCATGAGCTTGTCGAAATGGTCATGAGCGCCCTTGATTATTCAATTAGAAAGAAATTGGATACCTCTCATTTGAGAGACATGGCCCGATTAGCCGATAGAGTTCGACAAGTCGAAAGGCTTAAAGAGGAAAAGGCTAGAGTGAGTAAATACAATAGAAAAGAAAACTCGGTTGGCTTTCACAAGAAAAGTGGAACTTTCGGGCCATTTGGCACTATGATTTGGCCATCAGTTACTAATAAATCAAAGTTTAAGCCATTTATTCCAAGAGCAGATCCCTCCAACGAAAAGTGGATACACGCTGGGTGTCGACACTATAGGAATGTTTGCTCGAGAATCTTTGAAACGGTCAAGCCACGCATGTGTGAGGCGCGAGATATAATTATAAGAATAATTATAAAGGGAAGAATCCCATGACTAAGACCCAATGGCGGCGTTATCAGCGCTCGAAGAAGAAGGCAGCACTTGCTGTTTCTGACGAGAAAACGCCAGGAGGTCCAAAAACGGCTAAGAGTGTGACATCTAGAGTCGTGGGAACGACGAAAGTAAACATCGTTGCTGCCAATCAGGTAAAGGTTGGAAATAAGGCTAAAGGAAAATCTATTGTGATAGAGAAACCTAAAAGGCCTGCATTGGAGAGGATTTTTCCTCCATTGACATCTTTGAAGAAGGAAAGCGCTTTGTTCGACATGGAGGAAGACGTTACTTCGGATTTCGAAGACTCTGAAGCCAGTCTCGACATCATCTGCAACGTGGTGTCCATTCTGCCTAGTGAGTATGACGCTGTTACAGTACCAAATGATGTCGAAGAAGACTTCATTGGAGATATGGCAAATCACAAGCCAATGTGCTATTATGTCATGAACAACGGCTGCGTTGAAGAGCAGATGGCAACTTTTGAAAGGCCAGATGGAAGCATGCAACATCATCTGAAGCCTTTATACGTCCAAGCCAAAGTTAATGGCGTGGGTGTCAATAAAATCTTGGTCGATGGAGGTCTTCTTTGTGTCAATCGATGCCTCGAAGCCATGCCGCATAATAGGAATGTATGATACAGACCTTAGGCCCCATAATATAGTGTTGACTAATTATGAGGGTAAATCTGGCCGGTCTTTGGGGGCCGTTGAAGTGGAAATGGTGGTAGGAACTGTTAGAAGGACTACCATGTTCTTTGTCATTGCTTCGAAAGCAAGCTATAATCTGCTCCTTGGGAGAGAGTGGATACATGGAGTAGGAGCTGTCCCTTCAAGCCTACACCAGAAGCTGGTAATGTGGAAGGAAGATGGTCTTGTGGAGTATGTTGAAGCGGACCAAAGTTATTTCCTTGCTGACGTAAATAATGTCACCAAGGAAAATTTCGAAAAACAAATGGCGAACATTGCGCCATGCTCATCTTCGAGCCAAGCATATATCTCTTCAGATAATGTGCTTTCCTCTGTTCGCCTATACCCAACACATGGCTTTGTGTGGGAAAGAGAGGTGATAGAAGGTGCAAATGTCTATCCTGAGGGTGTGCTACCTCCAACAGGATGGGACACTGACTCTTAAAAAGTTTTAGATGTCAGTGCCCAATGCTTGGGATAGAATTACGGCTTACATGGCCGAAAATAAAGTAAAAACGGCTTTGGAAGCCGAGATAAATCAACAAACAATGGCTGTCGAAGCCATAACTTCATCTGAAGAAAATGGTGAAGTCATAGATGGCAAGCTTGATTGCATTTATGATGACGAACCATTAGGTTTTGAAAAAGACCCTAAAGATTCGACAAAGCGCATGCAAGCTCAAGATCCAGTGGAGGAAGTGGATTTGGGAGATGGCCTAGTCAAAAGGCCAACATACATTAGTGCACACCTCGATGCTGCCTTCAAAACCCAAGTTGTTTCACTTCTGCAGGAGTTCAAAGATTGTTTTGCTTGGGAGTACAATGAAATGCCTGGTCTAAGTCGAGAAGTGGTGGAACTTCAAATACCTATTCGACCAGGAAGGAAACCAGTAAAGCAAACACCAAGAAGATTTGCTCCTCCAATATTGGCTAAGATCAAGGAAGAAATAGAGAGGCTGTTCAAAAGCAAATTCATCAGAACTGCCAGGTATGTAGATTGGCTAGCTAATATTGTTCCCGTAATGAAGAAAAAGCGGAAAACTTAGAGTTTGCGTAGACTTTAGGGATCTAAATAATGCAACACCTAAGGATGAATACGCAATGCCTGTAGCAGAAATGCTAATAGATTCAGCAGCAGGATTTGATTATCTCAGTATGCTAGATGGCTACTCAGGGTATAATCAAATTTTTATTCTTTGAAGAGGGCGATGTCAAAATGACTTTTCGATGTCCAGGGCATTGGGTGTTTATGAATGGGTAGTAATGCCCTTTGGGTTAAAAATGCCGTGCCACTTATCAAAGAGCAATGAATTCTATGTTTCATGATTTTATTGATGATTTTATGCAAGTATACATAGATGATGTGGTGGTTAAGTCATCCTCGAAAATTGGTCATTTAGACCATCTTCGACGTTCTTTCGAACGAATGAGGAAATATGGATTGAAAATGAATCCAACCAAATGTGCTTTACGTATGCGTGCGGTGAATTCTTGGGTTTTGTAGTGCACAAGAAAGGCATTGAGATCAACCAAAATAAGACTAAAGCAATTATGGAAACGAAGGCTCCTTCGACCAAGAAAGAACTTCACTACTCTGAAAAATCAATTTCCTCCGCAGATTTATTTCAAATCTAAGTGGCAAAACGCAAAGCTTTTTCGCCATTGCTTTGAGATCAAGAAAGAAGATGCATTCAAGTGGGAGCAGGTTCACCAAGATGCTTTCGACGCCATCAAGTCTTATTTGGTCAAACCACCAATTTTATTGCTCGTTATTGGAAACAAATTGCTAAAGTTGTATATAAGCGACTTACGATAACACAATAGGTAGCATGTTAGCGCAAGAGGATGATAGTGGTGTCGAAAGACCCATTTATTACCTTAGTAGGGTTTTGATTGATCTTTGAAACTAGGTATAGTACAATAGAAAAACTGTGCCTTTGCTTGTATTTCTCTTGTACAAAATTGAAGCAATATATAAAGGCAAAGCAGATGTTTATGTTTATTCGCATTTTGATGTAATTAAACATATGTTGTCAAAACCAATGTTACATAGTCGAATTGGAAAGTGGGCTTTGGCTTTGCTAGAATACAACTTAACGTGATCGACCCCTTAAATCAATCAAAGGACAAGTGGTTGCTGATTTCATAGTGGACCACTCTGTTGTCGAACATGAAATACATTCGTTAGACATACGTCCTTGGAGATTATACTTGACTAGCTCAAGCCATAAAAATGGAGTGGGTATTGGAATATTAATTATTTCCCCGTAAAAACATTCCAACAAAATATAAATTTAAAATTCGAGACTCTTGCTCCAATAATGAGGCTGAGTATGAGGCCCTAATTGTAGGCCTTCAAATCTTACTCGACTTGGGGGCAAGCCATGTCGAAGTAAAAGGTGATTCACAACTAGTTGTCAAACAATTGACAAAAGAATACAAGTGCATCAGTGAACACCTTATTAAATATTTCGTCATTGCCAACACGTTGCTAAAAAGGTTTACATTTGTACACCTAGAACATTTACCACGAATTGAAAATCACGTGGCGAATGAGTTGGCACAAATTGCCTCAGGCTACAAGGTATCAAAACAAAGCCTAGAAGAGTTAATTGAGATAAAAGATAAACTAATCTCAGAAGACTCTCTTTATAATGCTACTACTTCGACGCTTATCACAACACCAAAAATTGGGGGCAATAAGTGCAAATGAAATACGCGTCGAACAACGCCACATTTTCGACGATGTTGACTTAGCAGAGATTTTTGCTATTGACAACATGGCTGATGATGATTGGCGCAAGCCCATTGTAGAGTATTTGCAAAACCCCACAGGGGGCACTAATAAAAAAGTAAAGTATAGAGCTCTAAGCTATGTGTTAATTGGAAACGAATTGTACAAGCAAACTCCTGAAGGGGTACTATTAAAATGTCTTAGTGAAAATGAGGCATATTTAGCAGTTTCTGATACACACAGTGGAGCATGTGGCTCACATCAAGTAGGCCACAAAATGAAATGGTTGTTATTTCGACAAGGAATGTATTGGCCAACCATTTTAAAAAATTGCATAGAATTTGCTAAAGGCTGCCAAGAATGCCAAAAGCATGCTGGAATCCAGCATGTGCCTGCAAATGAATTGCATTCTATAGTGAAACCTTGGCCATTTAGAGGTTGGGCTCTAGATGTAATTGGAGAAATAAAACCGACGCGTCGCCGAAAGGCCACAGTACATCTTGGTAGGGATTGATTACTTTACTAAGTGGGTGGAGGCGTACTTTTAGCAAACGCTGATCAAGAAGCGTTGATAAGGTTCATTCAAAACCATATCATTTACGGATATGGGATACCGAAACCATTACTACGCACTGCTGGCACCGCTTTTTCTTGGGTCGAAAAATGGTAGATTTCGCTGCTGAAATTGGTTTCAAGTTGCTGACTTCGACACCATACTATGCGCAAGCCAATGGTCAAGTAGAGGCTGCAAATAAAATCATTATTAACTTGATCAAAAAGCACGTTGGACGTAAGCCTAAAAGTTGGCACAGTTCTCTTGACCAAGTGTTGTGGGCTTGTCGAACGTCGCCTAAAGAGTCTATAAACACTACTCCTTACAGGGTTAACATTTGGGCATGATGCGGTGTTACCTGTAGAAATTTGTTTACAATCAACAAGGATTCAGAAGCAATGTGAAATCCCCTTTGATCATTATTGGGATATGATGATTGATGAATTAGTTGATCTTGACGAAGAAAGGTTGTTAGCTTTGGAGATGCTTATTCGACAGAAAGAAAGAATAGCTAAAGCCTACAATAAAAAGGTTAAGTTAAAAACCTTCGAGGAAGGAGAGTTAGTGTGGAAAGTCCTATTACCTATGGATAAAAAAGATAGAGTTTTAGGCAAATGGTCACCAGGGTGGGAAGGCCCATTTCGCGTGTTGCGATGCTTTTCGAATGGCGCTTATGAAGTCGAAGAGCTAGGTGACGAAAATAGAATCTTTAGAATAAATGGCAAGTACTTAAAGCGATACAAGCCAACGTTAACTGAGATAAAAATTGAGCAATTATAAATAAACGAAAATTGTTCATAAATGGCAATGTATAAAGAAATGTCAAAGTTACACAGCCATTTTTAGAATTCTAAACTATTACAGTCTCAGAAGTTCGACAGAGTAGCCTTATGCCTCTCCATAATGCTAACACTCAAAGAAATAGAGGTGTCGAGAAGGTGTAGCTCTTTGTCGAGGTCGGCGAGAATGGCTTGATGCGCGTCGATCTTCTCCAAGTGCTCTATAGCTGCCATTGCTTTGGTGGTTTTGGTGGACGAAGAGGCAGCACTCATTCTTTCGGCGATCGTGCCCTTCTTCCGATGCTTAGCGTTTGACAATTGGAGTTGAAGTGTCTTTATCTCTTCGTCAATACGCGCAATCTCGCATCCCATTCAGCGATTGCTTTCTCATCGTTAGCGCTTGGGTCTCGAGCCTCGATGTCATCTTGATCGGCCTTGAGAGAAGCGAGCTCTACCTCGCAGAGTTGGTTCTCTTGAACTTTGCGCTTGGAGGTGGTCGACCGTTGGTTGATTAGAAGAGAAAGTTGCTCAAAAATGGGGCCAAATTCCATGAAGAACGAAAGGATGCTTTGAGGAGGGTCCAATTTGGTGATTTTGTGAATGAGGGATTTTACCTCAAGATACACAGATGGGTCATTCTCAATGGTTGCCACCAAGTCCCCTTCTAACACCTTCGTCTTTCACCGCGAAGGTGCTTTCGGCCGCCTCTCTGATTGATAGAACTTAGAGAGTTGTTCGAGGAACTGCAAATCAAGCGGCTCGACGAGCTCTTAAGACTCAACATGATTTTCAAGGCTGCCAAGGGATTCGTCTTCTTTAGCTCAGCCAATTCTTGATCGCTAACAAATATTGTTGGGCGACTCTTTGGCGTAAGCACTTTGATCTGCGAGCTCCTCCACTCTAGGCATCTCTTGTTCTTGATCGACCATGTTTTCTTCAGAATTTTCGACGAGGTAGCCATCGCTGCTTGTCTTTCGACTTCGGAATGTTAGGCTCGAACTTGAACGTTCTCTTCGACAACCGCTTCTACGCCCACATTGGGAACAATCTCTTGAAAGGAGGAATTCCGTGGTCGCAAGGGCACGAAAAACCTCTTCACCGTCACCTCGAGGCGAAGAAGGGAAAGGAAGCATCGGAGCCGACAATTCCCGTTCGGCAACCTCAACCAAAGATTCGACGCCAGGATTCTCGACGAGCAATCCACCTACCTGTTCACAGTAAGTAATAACACTTAAGTTAAAACGGGAAAGGTGAGATCAAAGAGTTTCGAAATGACGTCGAAAGGAAAGTTACCTCGTGTACCTTAAGCCTCTTAATGGCGGGGAAGAAGGTGATTCGTAAGGCTCAACGATTGTAATGCCTCGAGATGCCCTTTGGGGTTCGTGTAAAGCCCGCTTTCTTCGACCTCCGAGTGAGAGGAGTGTTGTCTTCACTTTCAGTGTCCTGCAAAAAGAGATCAAGTTATGGTACAGGTGATGCCACAAGAAAGTAAATGATAACATCGAAGAGAAAGTTTGACGTGTAGTAAGGTATGCAGTACCTCAGAGCTGGAGGGGATAACCAATTTCTTCTTGGCTTTAGGCTTTTGAGGAGGCTTAGTTGTTTGGGTTGTCACCTGGTGGGGATATCTAAACATGAGTAAAAGCCATAGTCAACAGACGACTTAAGATGAGTGGAAAGTGCCATACCTTCTTTGGAATGTTGTCTGAGATAGGATTGGCTGCTACTTTCTTCGTAGCTTGGGGAGAGGATGTTGATGTGGTAGTTTTGCCCACCTTAACCTTCGACTTGGTTGCAGGTTTCTCTGAAATTGTCGAAAAATTGGTAAGCAATTGGAAATAAAGCCAAGGTATAAGTAGTCAAAACTTAAAAAAGCTTTGAGTGTCGAAAAACGTTTACCAGTGTTGTTCGAAGGGAAGGCTGCTACCACTTTCTTCACAATGTTGCTAGTAAAAGCATCAATGGCTTCCCCAGCCGCTGTGGTATAATAACCGGTCCACCATTCATGAAACTTCACAGTACAGGAGAACCTTGGATTGAATTTGAGAGGTTCAAAGTTCAAGGCTTTGTAGTGAAATTTCTTGAAGGCTTGTTTGTAAGCAACTTCCGATTCTGGACTCAAAAACTCTCGCCTATGAAAACATACCGTGCAGTATGCGAATTTGACAAAGGCCAAACCGCTTAGCAAGATAACTTGGGAAATATCTAGTAATTCCCAAACTATTCTTTGTCTTGCCGGGGTAAGCCTAGTGGAGAGGACAAAGGGGAGAGAGGTAAGCTTGCCAAATACGGTTGACTTCCTCGTGAGAATCGACAAAGTGAAGAGGAGGAAATGGTTGCTTAAACCACGCCGGGCCACAAGACCTTTGGAGAAAAGGGGCCATTGAATCTGTAAAGGTGGTACAGTTCAGGAAGATTTCAAAGTAGATCAAGAAGGATTCTTCTGCAGAAAGGTTTGCTTGTTTGGGCCTGAATTGCGCCAATCGAATCCCTTCATCTTCTTTGTTCTCCACGATTAGTCGAAGCGACTTAGGGATATACAGGTTTAATCTAGATTCAAAAGTAGCTAGCAGCCACAACTGTAACAACCAGAGAGGGCCTGAGGCCAAGAACTTGGTAGCCGGTTCATTTTCCTTCAACTCTATAACAGCATTATCAAGCTGCTGATAGAGAGAACCCAAAATCAACTTGGCCAGGTTGACATCTTCTCGGTCATGGAGTTGACATGCCAAGGGGACGTAAGTTTTGGAGACTTGGAGAGAGCGTGTGCAGAAAACGAAAATGGACAACCATAGAGTTAGAAAGGCCACATGCTCCATGACAGACACTTCTTCAGTGTCAAGCTTGTGGTGTGCAGCAATGTAGGGAGCAAAGGTGGCATTGGTGAAGGTGAAGCCGTATGCATAGTCAGGACGTGCAGGATCGAAGGTCTCCCCTAAAGGTTTTAGGCCTGTAATGGCAGCCACATCTAGTAGAGTGGGAGACAACATGCCACATTTCAGTTGAGGCTATGGGTGGAGCAATCCCAGAAACGCATAGCCACCCAAGAGGAGGGTGCTATCGTATTTGGGCCCATACCTAGACAATTGGATTAGGTCAAAGATGCCTTGTCTCTTCCAGGCTTTGGCCTTCTTAGCTTCTACTTTGTCGAGCCAGTCTATGTAATTTTGCTGGTCGAGCCTAGGAGCAGACCTAAAGACCCTAGAGGGTTAGCCAGAAACTCTAAATGAAAAGGGGTTTCAGCGAAAAGTCTAGGTTGGAGACGAACATGGCTGGGAAAAATCTCAGAAACCTCAAAGAGCTTCTAGCAAGATGTCGGGAAGAGGACCCAAATAGGCATGAGTGTAAATCTCGTGAGGCGGATTAATACACAGGTTTGCCATTGAGTAGATCGTTAAATCGCTGACGTCGGGTTCATCAACGAAACCATCTAGGGTTTGGAGGTTTCGGGTTCATCGTTCTTCTTCGAGCTCTCGTGTTGTGTCATTGCGTGGATGATGAAGCCATGAGTTAAGAAAAGTGAATACAGTGGTGGAATCGGGTGTAGACTAAAAGAGAAGAGACGAAAGTTTGAAACTTTAGTGATTTTGGAATCTTTTGCAAAACGCAGAGAATAGAAAGTGCGAAAAAAAATTCACAAAGGTTCAAACTGGGTAAAAAGGAATTTGAAGGGTTGTGGCCGTTTATATATGTTTGGAATTAAACAGTTATTGGCACGTTCGCCATAACTCGCACGTTTGCGACGTTTGAGAGACGTGATGGCCCACCAACTACGCGGCGTGTACCAATAGAACGGTTCGCTTTGCTCGCGTAAGTAATGATGATCGTCTTTTCGACCATCAAGCAGTTGAAGTGCAAAGGCGGTAAAAGTGACCATTGCACAGTATTCAAAAAATGCCTTTTCTTGACTCCTTTCCTTATTCCGTCGAAAAAGCATTTTTTGGGGGGCAATTTGTTACCTCAAAATTTCGACAGCACATTAAATGAAGCTTTAAATGGGGCTGACTTCACATTTAATATTGTTCTGTGGGCCATAGGTCAATATTCAAGTCAATGCACCATGGGTTCGACAGGGAAGGCAGATAAGAGCAAGGAGTGCAGGCAGTCTTCGACAAGTTAGGCTCTCAAAGCCATGAAGTAAACAAATTTCGACAAGCGAGGACACAACACTTCGACAGAGTTGGGCTCAACATTTCGTCAAGCAGTCGACAATGAGTCAGTCGAAGGTGCAGAGCAGCAAAGTAGTGGGCGGTTACTCCCCCGTAGTTTTAGGAGGCAGTTACCCTTTCCCCCACGATTGTTCCTAGGAGTATAAATACCCCTTTGTAATAGGAAACAGGGGTCACCACATTTTACAAAAACGCTGGGAAACTCAACTTCCAAGTCAACGAGAAACACGAGTGAAACAGATCATTGTATGTGTTGGTGAACCACTTTTATTTCTTCGTTTAATGCAAAGTCTTTACTTTCTTTTTACGTTGTTGCATTTATTGCTTTTACTTCGCTTTCAAATCACTTCTTTCTACCATTCTCTGTTCTTACGTACTTCAAAAAACACAAACTCGATGGCAATTGTCAAAGAGATTTTCTAGTTTGATCTCACAGTCTTAATATTGAAAACTAGTGATTGTTTGCTAAAAACACCAGCAAACACAGGTCTTAATAATTTACAGGCATAGGGAGGACCAGGCTTAAGTTCACCCACGTCTATCTCCTCAGATTCGACATCACTAAACGCAAAGTCGAATTGCTCATCGACATAGGCTATCTTTTCTTTCTTGTGAAAGCCAACTGAGTTTTCTTTTCTATTGTATTTACTCACTCTAGCCTTTTCCTCTTTAAGCCTTTCGACTTGTCGAATTCTATCGGCTAACTGGGCCATGTCTCTCAAATGAGAGGTATCCAATTTCTTTCTAATTGAATAATCAAGGCCGCCTGCAGCCATTTCGACAAGCTCATGCTCAGGCACTTGTGTGAAACACCTAGCCTTTAACAGCCTAAACCTATTCAGATAGTCATCAATGGCTTCAGGCACTTTACATCGAACACTAGCCAATTCTTTAAGACTAATTTTCGACTGGCCCATGTAGAATCGCTCATGAAAAGCCTTTTCTAATTGCCCCCATGTATATATGGAACCAGGGGTAGAGTGGTAAACCACGTAAAGGCATTTTTAGTTAGCGAATTTGGAAAATACTTCATTTTCAAACTCTCATTTTGAGCTATGTCTCCCCGCCTCGATGTGTACCTGCAATATGTTCGACAAGTGGACTCATTGGTGTCACCCCAAACTTAGTGAATTTAGGGATTT
The DNA here is from genome assembly GCA_020916435.1 of Oxytropis ochrocephala. NCBI lineage: Eukaryota > Viridiplantae > Streptophyta > Magnoliopsida > Fabales > Fabaceae > Oxytropis > Oxytropis ochrocephala. The sequence goes on from CM037093.1 coordinate 102,359,366, forward strand.
TCCAACCCCTGGGCACATTCTCGCTCAGAAGATATACTCACACAGGGGCGATATGAAATTAGGCCTATGTAAACCTACGTTAAGGCCGTTCTGCGCCATTATGGTTTCTATCAAAGTGGCTATGTTGTCTTGAGCACAAACGTTATTTCGTTGCACTTGTCGAACAACTTCGCCGGCATTTTCGCTTTCGATTTACCATGACCACTTCAGGGCGTGGTTTCCCACCCTTGTTGTTCGCCCATAATCGCACGGGCTTCGGCGATGAATCGATCTCTCGTGGGGTATTAGGCGCATTATTCCCACCATTGGGTAATCGCCTATTGTTTCTCGTAGGAGCCCCAAAGAAATCTGCAATCCTACCCATTTGGTTTGCTAACATTTGGTAATCGGTATTTGTATTACAATCAAAGGATTGAACACGCATCAATCTGTTGAGTCGAGATATTAACCATATCATGATTGCTTTCGTCTACTTGTTGTCTTAACGCCAACAAGGACGCGTTGGTTAACGCAGTAGGACTTCGACCGAGTACGCCCTCAGAAGAGACGTGCGAAGGAGAAAAGGTCGAGACATGTGGCATTCCAGTAGGCATGCCATATACCCCAAAAGGGTATGGTGGTAGACTCATGTTTTGGAAACGTGTCTCCAAACTATTTCCTGTTGCCACATAAGGACTAGAAGGAAGTCCTATGTTTTGTGGCAAGGCCATAGACGATGTCGAACCAACGTTGGTCATTGACATCGTGGGAACGGTTATTGATGTCACTGGGACCGTAGTCCCTGCAACATTTCCAACGCTGACATTGGCAGAATCTACCGTTGTTCCTTGCACTTGTGATATCACAGGGCTGGAACTAGAGGCGTTGTTAGAATTGGTGCGTACCATCCTACCACTCCTCAAGTGCATACAAACACGTATATTAACAGAAAAGACACAAAATTAATGGCAAAGGTCCCACCGGGCGTGCCAATTTGTTTGCTGGTGTTTTTAGCAAACAATCACTAGTTTTCAATATTAAGACTGTGAGATCAAACTAGAAAATCTCTTTGACAATTGCCATCGAGTTTGTGTTTTTTGAAGTACGTAAGAACAGAGAATGGTAGAAAGAAGTGATTTGAAAGCGAAGTAAAAGCAATAAATGCAACAACGTAAAAAGAAAGTAAAGACTTTGCATTAAACGAAGAAATAAAAGTGGTTCACCAACACATACAATGATCTGTTTCACTCGTGTTTCTCGTTGACTTGGAAGTTGAGTTTCCCAGCGTTTTTGTAAAATGTGGTGACCCCTGTTTCCTATTACAAAGGGGTATTTATACTCCTAGGAACAATCGTGGGGGAAAGGGTAACTGCCTCCTAAAACTACGGGGGAGTAACCGCCCACTACTTTGCTGCTCTGCACCTTCGACTGACTCATTGTCGACTGCTTGACGAAATGTTGAGCCCAACTCTGTCGAAGTGTTGTGTCCTCGCTTGTCGAAATTTGTTTACTTCATTGCTTTGAGAGCCTAACTTGTCGAAGACTCGCTCGCACTCCTTGCTCTTATCTCGCTTTCCCCGTCCGAACCCATGGTGCATTGACTTGAATATTGACCTATGGCCCACAGAACAATATTAAATGTGAAGTCAGCCCCATTTAAAGCTTCATTTAATGTGCTGTCGAAATTTTGAGGTAACACCAGTATAGGATTTTCCTATAGAAAATGGAATTGTAAAACTACCTGGATCCTTCAATTTCCTAGGAATCTTATTTTGCATAAGCAAACTACAATCTTCCGTCATGGCAACTGTTTCAAACTCTCCTAATCTTTTTCTCTTAGTAAGCACATCCTTCATAAACTTTGCATAATTTGGCATTTGTTGGAGGGATTCTACTAAGGGAACATTGATGTGTAATTGTTTTAGTACCTCTAAAAATTTACCAAACTGCTTCTCCTCATGTGCTTTTTTCAGGTCTTTGAGGATAAGGAGGAGGAGGAGTATTCAGTACTAACTTAGGTAGTGGACTTTGAACTTCTTGTGATGCAGAGCACTAGATGCTTCGCATTGGGTTCTTTTTGATTTTTGGCTTTTTCTCCCTTTTCTACACTTTCCTTCTCGCTTAACTCTACAAGATCCTTACCACTTCTTAATGAAATAGCCTTAACCTGCTCCTTTCCTTTGGTTTGAAAAGGAGTAAGCTTCAGATTTGAAGGTAAGGCACCTTGTGGCCTTTGATACAGTCAGTGGCTAATTGACCAACTTGATTCTCTAAGTTCTTAATGGAAGCATCTTGGGTTTGTCTAGCGATTCTAGATTCACCTATGAATTCTTTGAGCATGGTTTCTAGAGAATTATCGGTGGTAGGTTGAGAGTTTCTTTGGTTATTTTGAGTGGGAATCTCGGTGGGTTGGTTGGTGTAGTTGGAGCAGCTTCTAGGTGCAGTGCACTATTGTTGCTCCATCTAAAATTTGGGTGATCTTTCCAACCAGGATTATAAGTGTTGGAATAAGGGTTGTTATTCCTATTATAACCTACATAATTTACAGAGATAGGGTTGCTAGAACACTCCTTATACAAGTGACCTCCTCCACAGTACACACAACTAGGTGTGCCTGGAGGTACTTGTTCTCTCACTGTGAATAAGAGCTTTCGGTGATGCACTGCATTAGATGCAGAGCATTGCCGTAAGTGAAGTTTTTCATCAAATTAGCTAGAGTGGCTACTTGAGCGAGATAGAGGCGAGATATATCATTGATTTCATGTACCCCTGATGGTTTCTTTTGGGCACTTACCCTCTCAGTAGGCCAACTAGAGCTATTAGCAGCTATTCTATCAATTAATTCACATGCTCCATTGTATGACAGATTTAATAACACTCCACCAGATGATGCATCAAGCATTATTCTGGTTTGAGGTTCTAAACCATTATAAAATGTTTCCATTTGAATAATAACAGGTAAACCATGATGAGGACATTTTCTTAAAAGTTCCTTCCATCTTTCCCATGCTACAAATAAAGATTCAAACTCTTTTTGTCTAAAAGATGTAATATCATTTCTTAACTCCGACATTTTTGATAGGTGGGAAATATTTTCCTAAAAATTTTTCAGCCATTTCATTCCATGAATGGATAGAGTTAGGCTCTAAAGAATTTAGCCAAGCCTTAGCTCTATCTTTCAAAGAATAAGGAAATAACCTTAATCTAAATGCATTTTCACTAACACCAGGTATAATAAAATTACTACATACTTCTAGAAATTGCCTTAAATGCAAATGAGGATCTTCATGAGGAGATCCTCCAAATTGACCAATAGTTTGAAGCATTTGAAACATCATAGGTTTAAATTCAAAATGCATGGCATCAATATGAGGTCTATTTATACTAGTTTGCATATTTTGATGATCAAATCGAGCATAATCCTCATAGGTCTATCTCTATCATTAATCATACCTATGTGATCCATGTGGATGAGATTTTCTCTATGAACTTATTCTTGAAGAGCATGTCAGGAACCGGGGCCTCCTCTCACCGAGTGTGGCCTTGAGCTTTGTTCTTCACCAATGACATGTTGCAAGCTTGTTGATTTTGCTTCGGAGTCTTAGCAATCTCCGAATCTTCTTTCTATTTCTCGATCTAAACTATATTCGTGTTCTCATTTACAGTTACAGACATATACTAAGTACCATGTACTATTGTTGACAGAAACTACAAATACCAGAATTTATATACAACACTAAATTACTATATATCAGAATTTTAAAAAGAATTTACTTCAATCCCAAACAACGGCGCCAAAAAACTTGGTGCATGGAAATCACATACACTTGTGTGCAAGTATACACTTGTCCAAAAACAAGTAGTAAAAGATCGAACCCACAGAGATTGAAAACCTCACTTTTAAAATCAATATAAAGTAATAAAGTGTAAAGTAACAAAGTAATAAAATAATTTTGGATTTTGTGATGATCACAACTAAGTTAGATAGAAAGCAAAGTAAAAATGTTGATAGTGTAAAAGAGAAAAGCTAGTTGGAATGTCTTCATCAAGTAATTTACTTATAAGTGTATGATGCAAGATGTGATGCAAACAGACCGAATGTTGTTGCATTAGCTATGTGCCTTTCTGGTCACTTTCTTCAGAGTATCATTACCACTCTTATGATCATTGTTCTATGCAAGAAAGAAAGGGGTGTCAATGCCAATCTTGCCTCCTAACAATTATCCAAGTTGCTAAAATAAATTCACTCTTGTATTTTAAGTACCCACAATTATCCTATGGACTATACTATCCTATCTCTAGGACTTAGCCATCTCTGGTCATTTACAAGTCTTACTTATTCTAAGTGATCAAGTTCAAAATAAGTAATGAAAATATTATCAAGCAAGAACTAAAGTACAAACATACATACATGCAACATACTTACTTAAAAGCTCATTAAATGATTAGAACATTCGAACTAAGAAAGATTTAGCTAACAAGAGACATTGCAAGATATATATAAACTGAATAGACCATGTTTATATAATAGAAATCACAAAAGAGAAACAACAAAAGTAAAGTTACAAATGTTGAAAACCTTTGTATGAAATCTTCTAGCAATGCACTAGCATTACTCCTTAGCACTATACAAACACTATGAAAATGAGTTAAGGAGGATTTGTCAATTCCTTCCTCTTCCTCTAAAAATATAAAAACTAACTATGTATATTGAAATTTTGATCTAACTTATGGATTGTGATATATTTCCAAATGAAGATGTGAGGTCCTTTTATAGCCTTCAAGTGAGGTGCTTCCTTTCTTCATGTTGAAGTAATCTTGAGTGGATCATAGCCAGTAGTTACTTTCAAAGCAGCTTGTTTGCATGGATAAGATCTTTGACAAGTGTATAGGAGGTCTCATGATGTATGAACATGTGTCCCTATGTTGGTGACTCTTCAAAGCTATGCCTATAGCTATGTGTGAATGGTAGGCGCCTACTATACAAGGTGGGATGGCTTCAGAAGACTAAACATGAGGTCATCAATTGCAAGTGGATGCATATGAAACAGGCTGCTTATTCATCATGTAGTGCGCTTTGATGCAGATCGGTCTTGAGAGCATTTGATGCAAGATAGCATTGAGACGGCACGAACAAAAACATCAAACATACCACAATATATCCAAAATGGCCTATAAATAACTATAACCATTCAAATCACTCAAGTTATCATATATCACACTAAATACTATATAAACTCTTTATTATTACTTAAAAGAGAGCAATTACTAAGTTTAAACATATGAAATACTCTATATAAATAGAGTTATCAGTAATTCCGAAATTTTTAATTTTTAATTTTTAAAAAAAACAGGGGTTTTTTTGGGTTTAATTGGGTTATGGGGGGTGTAGGAGAGAAGGAGGGGGGTGCGGAAAAAAAAGCCTAAATAAGGAGGAGTCATTCTACTAGGACTCTCTCTCTCTCTCTATCCGCGGGCCCCACTGTTAAAAACCAATTTTATCTATTACTTTCTCTCTCCCTCTGAGTTCCACATTACACAATCTTTTATCTTTTATCTTTTTCTCTTTATTCACTATGACATTGGATTATGGTGAGACCCATTTAGTAAACTTTTTGGAGTGCTGGGTTGGAGAGAATGAGTCATTATAAGGAACTAACATTAAAAAAGTATAAATGAGTGATCTGTACAGTAAGTCCCACTTAAGAGAGAAAAAGAGGGGTACTTCACTATGATGCTCTTATAGCATAACCATTTATCATATAAGAGCTTATGCAAAAGTTGTTTCTATAATAAAAGAAACAAATAATGTTAGACTGTTATCCTATAAACTGTAAGCTATTATCATAAACTATCTTAAAGAGCTTATGAAAATTAACTTAAAACATTTATAGACATCACTACAAGAATAATGAGATTTTCCGGCGGCCAAAATCCGCCGCAAAAACGGACTTTCTGGCGGATTTAGGCTGCCGGCTAGCCGCAAACGGTTTCCAACGGATTTTTAGCCGCCAAAAAATCCGCCAGCAATTTCCGGCGCATCCACCGGAAACGTCACCAAATCTGCCGAAAAATACAGACAGCGAATCTGCCGGAAACGCACCAAAATCCACCAGTATCGCGCTTCAATTTTTTTTTAATAAAATGGGAAATCCGGCTAAAACGCGCGTCGATTTTTTTTTTAATAAAATGGGATATCCGCCAGAAATGTCGGAGGGAAATTCAAAAACCCGCCACAAACGCGCTAAAATCCACCGAAAACGCGCGTCGAAATATTTTTTTAAAACCGATAAATCCGCCAGAAACACACTTAAATCCGCCGGAAATGTCGGCGGGAAATTCAAAAATCTGCCACAAACGCGCTAAAATTCGCCGAAAACGCGCGTAATTTTTTTTAAAACTAATAAATCCGCCCAAAACGCGCTTTAATTCGCCGAAAATGTCGGCGGGAAATTCAAAATCCTCCCGAAATGTATTTTTTTTTTAAAAAAAAATTATTGTTACAAAAATCAGAAAATTTTTAAAATTATTTTTATTTTAAAATAATAGTTAATAATTAAATTAAACATACGAATGAATAAAAAAACTCAAATATCCATAACCAAATCCAAAATACACAAATATCCATAATAAAAACCAACAAAACAGTCAAATATCCATAATCATTACAAATAAAAATATAAATATCTATAATCAAATATAAACCTATTGGGTGGGTGCTGATCTGAGTCATCATGATAATAGGGACCAACTGTGGTGTCATCTCCAAGCAAAGCATCCAACGCATGATTAAGATCAATATTTGAGTTGAAGGGCTGCTGGGGGGGGCTGGTATTGTTGCTGCTGATATGGATTTTGGTAAGTTGTTGCTGGGGATACTGTTGCTAGTATAATTGTTGTTGGGGTGGATACTGTTGGGGGTACTGCTAGGGCCACGACTGAAATGTACTGCCGATATGATGTTGCGGCGGGTAGGATGTCATATGTGATGATGAAGATGATGATGGCCTCGACTACTGATTCATCTGATCCATCAAAAGCTGAAAGCGCTCCTCGCTTCTTTCTAGCTCGCTTCGCCAAGAAAGACACTCCTCGCGAATAATCTGTGGCGCTCCTCAGCTATCCTATGCTGCTCCCGAAGCTCCTGCACTTCCCGTGCATGTTGCTCCGCCTGCTCGGACAATTGCTGGGTCAATTCTGTAATTGAGGAGCTGGGAGCAACATAAGACCGACCAGTACTCTCTGATCCAGAATGTGTTCGACTCGGAATAAGGCTTGTTCTGAAGTAATCTGATACCATACCACCCGATCCTACCAAACAATCACTCTTTTGTGGACCAACTGCTCTATCCCAAACACCACGAGCCACTCTAGCCTCCTCCACATGATCCACATTTGTGCTCCCACTGCTCTGCTGCTGAGACTCTTGGTACTCGGTCATCCCATACTCAAAGACCTCCTAAAAAATAACGCAACCAATAAATAAAAAAATATTAATAAAAACAATATATAAAGATAAATATAAATATAAACAATTAATAATATAAAGTAATTTTACCTGAATCATCCTCGCCGATCGTTAGTAAACTGACCATCCTCCTCTCGCATATGAAGGTGACAATGCAACTCAAGCAAAGTGACTGGCCTTTGAAGATACGCCTCCTATATACATAGTGTTATCAATTAATACATAATGTTATTAATTACTTAATACATAGTTAATTAATATAATTAATTGATAATGTAATAAAGTAATAAATTTAACAAACACAAATGATGGTTGCAGCATTAACAGCATTAACAGATCCACCTGCATGATTGCAGCCACTTTTTTCTGAAGCACGATTCTTCTTAGCTTTCTCACAATAATTTTTAAAATTACTAGTCTTCCAATAGTCTTGCAGTTCTTCCCAACTTGATTGTCCCATATATTCTGGTTTTTCATTCTTTATCCGTGCAGTCCGCAATAATTCAGAATACCGATGAACACATCTCTTATGGAACACTTTCTCAACTTCTTTTTGCTGCTCTGGTAACCATGTAAAATTTTCCTATTTAAAAAATTGAGAAGAATTTTTTTAATAAAGACAAATTAATCAATTCAATAAAATAATTAAAAATTAATTATTTCGTAGAACTTACTAAGAAAGATTTCATGATGGCCTCAACTGGTTTGTTCTCTTCATCTTTTTTAACCGCCGTCCAATTCTTCCACCCTTTTTTGAAATTCTCCTTAATTGATTTTGTGATTGCGTTGGCTGAAGTCTTTGAAGGGAGAAACATGTACATTAAAAAAGATGAATTTAATTTGTTACACAAAAGTTATATAAAAGCCAACAAAAATAAATTAATAAATAATATACTTATGAATCGCCAACAAGCGTCAATATGACACGACCATCGGTAGTAAACCTCACAGCCTCCTGATTAATAGTAAATGTGTGAATCCCATCAGCATCAACATTTGTCAGGGGCGGGGCTAAGCCCTCGGTACCTTTAGGAATCACTGGCTGCTGTGCACTAGTACTAGCACCTTCTTTGCCAGGTGGTGGCAAATATCTGCCGAGAGGAATAACAATAAGAGGGGCCTGATGACGACACCCTATGCGAGTAGGAATCTTCCTCCTACCAGTATCCGTGGCAGGTGGCGGAACATGTGTGTCGTCACGATCAGATCCGGATCCTGAGTGATCAAATGCCATGAATGTGTCTAGATTTATACATTTAAATATTAAAAAAAGAAACCTGAATGACTAAAATAATATAAATATCCATACTAAATAAACATAAAACATAAATATCCATACAAATATCCATACTAAATAAACATAAATATCCATACAAATGTCCATACTAACTACTAGTTACTAATGAAGTACCAAATAAAACAAAATGACTAAAAAAACTAATTGGAATCCCATTCATTCTCAAAATCATCGTCAGAGGAGTGAATTCTTGATACACCAATATGGTCTGCTGCATCTTCATCACCATCTTCTTCGTCATCAACTTCATCGCCGGTGTTTGGATGATCACATAAACGAGTAATGGGTTCAATTTGAATCACTTCATTTACATTAGACATCTCATCCATTTGATATGGCACATCTTCCACTGTGTTCTCATTTGTCTCAATGTGACCTCTTGGTATTGTTTTAATTGCGACACACCAACCACGTCTATCAGTCCGCGTTGATGGATAAGAGACATAATAGACTTGTCTCACATTTTGTGCAATGACGAACGAATCATACAGTCGATAACTACTATTCATTTTAATATCAACTGTATTTGACTTTGAATTCACCCTTGTTCCTTGAGCAGATGAATCAAACCAGTTACAATAAAAAACCACTACCTTATGAATATAATCTAGATGGGGGTACGCAAGTTCGTATATGTGTTGAACCACACCATAAAAATTATCTTCACCACCTCCACGGACACTCTTCATACAAACTCCACTATTGAATGTTTCTCTTCCCTGTGTCCATTCATTGTTGTGAAATTCGTATCCATTGACAAAGTATGTGTGCCATTCTTTAACACATCTTCGAGGACCATCTGATAAGTTCCTCAAGTGTTGGTTGGTAGGAGTTGGTGGGAGGGCATAAACACGTTGCCTAAACCACATTGGAAAATGTGCATTAATATGAGCCGAAGATTGTTCTTCACTTACTTCCTCTGATGACAAGAATTCCCTAAAAAGAAATAATTAATTGTTACACATTTGTCTACTTTATTAACTTATTAATATCGATATATAGTTAATGTCGAGGAATACATACCCAATGAATGGTTTCACCTCAGTACAGTTTATCAACACATGAACATGTGCTGCATTTAACTCTTCTTCTGTTAGCCAGTGAATTGACTCCTTCCCAGATGGACGACCGGGTAGACAAAAGACAGACAAAGCTAAATGATGTCTAGGACATTCAATATCCATTTCATTTCGACTGCTTCTAGGAGCAAATTCATTCTTGAAATAATAAGAACAAAAATAGGCTGTTTCACGGTGTAAGTAAGAAGAACATATCGACCCTTCAACTCTAGTTTTGTTTTTGACCGATCTTTTTGAATCATCCATGAACCTAGATAAAACGATAAATTAATTAATATAATAATCATATTTTTTAAACTTCTTGCTTATATTATAATAAATAACTAACCTTTCAAACGGGTACATCCATCTGTATTGGACAGGTCCGCCAAGTTTAGCTTCATATGCGAGATGCACCGGTGTAGATGCTCCATAGAATCAAAGAAACCAAAGTGAAATACTCTCTCCAACTTGCATAAGATTAGTGGGATGTCTTGTTCCATTTTTGTAAGATCATCGCCTTTTAGCGTTGCGAGAACACAAATTCTTAAAGTATGTACTTATTTCAATGAGCGGGTTCAAAACGTGTGTTGGCAACGAACTAAAAGCGATAGGAAGTAAGCACTCCATGAATACATGACAATCATGGCTCTTCATCCCATGCAACCTCCCATTATCCACATCCACACATCTAGATAAATTTGAAGAATAACCGCCTGGCATTTTCAACTCTTTTATCCACCGATAAACTGCTTTCGCTTGTTCGGTAGATAAAGTATAATTGGCTTTGGGTTTCAATGTCCTAGTACCTTGCTCAACCAACAACAAATCCTTTCTTCTACAATAATGATCTATGTCCTTCCTAGCTTTCTCATTATCTTTTGTTTTACCTTTCACATTCATGACAGTGTTAAATATGTTGTCAAAAAAATTCTTCTCTATATGCATTACATCGAGATTGTGTCTCAGTAGATTATCTTTCCAATAGGGAAGTTCCCAAAATATACTTCTTTTTGTCCAGTTGTGCCATTGTCCAAAGCCTTCTGGACGAGAAACAACACCCGCTACGACTTCCACTGGAGGGATGTCCTTAACACTGTCCCAAACTTCATCTGGTGTCAAACTACGAGGAGGTCCAGCTGTTTCAATATTTCCCTTGATGAATGCATATTTCTGCTTTCTAAATGGGTGATCCATAGGTAAAAACCTACGGTGCGAGTCAAACCATGAAGTTTTTCCTCCGTATTTAAGAGTAAAAGTCTTTGTGTCAACCATGCAAATCGGACAGGCCATCTTACCATGTGTTCCCCATCCAGACAGCATTCCATAGGCAGAGAAGTCATTAATTGTCCACATCAAAGTCGCCCTCATACTAAAATTTTGTTTGCGTGCTGCATCATAAGTTAAAACACCATGCCACAACCTTTTTAGGTCATCAATCAAAGGTTGCAAATATATGTCAATACCAGCTGTTGGATTACTTGGCCCTGGAATAATAGTATTTAAAAACATGTATGGTTTAGACATACACATTTCTGGAGGAAGGTTGTATGGGGTAACAATAATTGGCCAACAAGAATACGGTGATGCCGAGGCTTGAATATAGGGTGTGAAACCATTAGAGCATAAACCAAGCCGAACATTGCGTGGATCACTGGCAAAATCTGGATGAACACGATCAAAATGCTTCCAAGCTTCACCATCAGATGGGTGACGTAATTCACCAGAATTGTTTCTATTTTCATGGTGCCACGTCATTTTACTTGCGGTCTCCATCGAAGTAAACATCCTCTGTAGCCTTGGTATAAGCGGCAAATAGAACATTGCTTTTCGTGGAACCGGTTTGCCTCTGCTCATCCCTTTTCTACTGACACGATAGCGTGGCTCTCCACACAACTTGCATTCTGTCAACTCTCCATCATTTATGCCAAACTCATTATTATAATAGATCATGCAACCAGACACACAACAATCAATTCTTTTAGATTTTAAGCCAAGCTTTGATACCAGTCTTTTAGCATCATAATAACTCTGCGGTAAAAGTCCTCTAATGGGAGTTGCATCCAACATCATTTTGGTCATATATTCTATGCACAACTCAGCAACATTAAATTGAGACTTAAGACCCAACAACCGAACACACATTGATAACTTTGAGTCTTTAGATCCTTCAAATAATGGTTTATTTGTCTCACTCAAATACGTGTAAAACAATTGAGCTTCCTCATTTGGAACTTCTTCAACATGTTGGATAATTTGGCCTCCAGATGTGGAAGCTACTACTTCAACCGGAACATTGTTTGAAGAATCTACTTCAACCGGAACATTAACCGCGAGAACAGCTACTGCAGGTACCCCAGGTGCTACTTCACCGTGACGACTCCATATCCAATAATTTGGCTTAAACCCATTATTGTACAAATCAACTCTGACTTCATCTTCATTTTTTATCCATCGAAATAAACATTTCGCGCACGGACATCTAATTCCGCCTTGTCGCGCAAATTCTTCATCACGCTTAGCACAAAAAACAAACTCTTCTACTCCTTGTACAAAACGTCTCTTTAAACCGGCTCTTCCAGGAAACAATCGATCATACATCCAACTACGATCCATGTTTTCAGGGTCGTTGTACTACTACAATAAATATTATCATTATCATAAACATAACTATTACATTAAATTTCATAAATAATAAATATTATTGTTAATTTCATAAAAAGTAATACTAATACAAACTTTATATTTTTACTTACATACATATATTTTACATATACACAGACACACAACACACACACACATTTACATATACACATTTTATATGTTATATTATGTTAAATATAAATATATTATTAATAACTCTATTAATATTACCCATTTTAACTAACAACATAAATAACATTTTTACTAAATAATAACTACAAACTATCAAATTTTTTATTAATTGATTAATATATATATATATATATATATATATTAATAAAGTAAATATAAAATTTTATATTTATCTAAAAATTAATAAATTACTGTATTCATATTTTTATATATATATATATATATATATATATATATATATATATATTTACATATACACATTTTATATGTTATATTATGTTAAATATAAATATATTATTAATAACTCTATTAATATTACCCATTTTAACTAACAACATAAATAACATTTTTACTAAATAATAACTACAAACTATCAAATTTTTTATTAATTGATTAATATATATATATATATATATTAATAAAGTAAATATAAAATTTTATATTTATCTAAAAATTAATAAATTACTGTATTCGTATTTTTATATATATATATATTTTGATATATCGATACATTAATTTTATTTTTTAACTAAAATATTATTCTATTTCATATTTATCTAACAAATATTAACAGAAATTAAAAATTAATAAATACATTTATTTTATTTTTATTTCATATTTATTTATTATTTATTCAAAAATATTAACAAAAACTTATAAATAATAAATAAATTAATGAATACATTAAATTTATTTCATATTTATTTATTAACTACTATATTATAATATTTCATATTTAATTATTGAAGATATTCTAACTAATAACATACAATAATTTATTGTTATAATATTTCATATTTTATAACAACTAATAACTTCGATAACTAACCGGTATTGAAGAGAAGACTCTGGCTTGATGTTAATCCTGGACTCCTTCGAACAAACAAAGGGAGGGAACCAAACTCCAACAACTCCTAAACAAACAACACCACAATTAGTATCTAAACCCATATTCTAAAACAATACATAAACTAAAACTATTAATTCATGTTACAAACATACCTTAGATTGAAGAAATTTAGCAAAGTGAGGAATATTGCAGAGAGAAGAAGAGAGAAATTTGAAGAAGAAAGTTGGGTGTGGTGGTATGTGAAGAAGTTGTGAAGAGAAGAGTTAATAATATAGAAGAAGAGGGAAGAAAAACGGTCAAATACGGAGACCAAAAAAGAAAAAAACCGATCCGCCGCAAATACAAGTTACTGGCGGTTTCGTGTGTTTTCCGGCGGATTCAGAGGGATTTCAGGCGGATTCAGATCCCCCACAAATGGACCTTTCCGGCGGATTTATTGGTGATGGTATTTCCGGCGGATTTATCGGTGTTAATGTGTAACGGCATGAAATTGCAAAAGCTTTTAACTGTGGTCACGTGCGTTGCACTTTCCTCCTTGTTTTTTTCACCTCGTCTCTATTCTATTGTCCTCTGCCTCCTTCTACTTCCCATGTGACACCTTTCCAAACCACCCTTCTATTCCTATTTTTATTTCATAAATGCCACTGGCGCTGCCACCCCATCTTTTTAATCTCGAAATTGTTTTTAGCATTCTGAAAAAGACCACGTGTCACAGACAGCCACTGTAGTACACAACATTGCAGCATTTCTCAATGAATGAATTTTATTAAAGTGAATTGAATTTGATATTCCCAACGATAGATAAATTAAAATTAACTTGTCTTCTGCTTCTACAACGTCTCTATATGATCTGGCCATGTTCATTCAGATACTATTCCAAGTTACAATATTTTACTGCATGCTATTAGAAGATTACATATCTCAAAATTTGGATCATATGTCATATGCTGCATGTTTATATTTATTGGATAATGTTATTTGGACAAAAACAATTTAGACAAAAATAGATAAAAATCAACTTACAATATCAATTAATCAAGTTTTTTAGGTCATTAATCAAATGATCAATTAACCAAGTTTTTAATCAACGTTTCGAAAACTGTGAAAAAACAGGTTGGTTAATGGTCTAAAAAACTTGGTTAATTCATGTTGTGTTATGGAGAAATCACATGCATACTATTTGCACTCTCTCTCTCGCCTAAAAGGCCAACCGATTGCTTCAATGACAAGGCCCATAAACGTTCATCCAATGCGGCCCCACTATGCACCTCCACAACCAATGGTTCAGATGATGACACCCAAGTGCTTCCCAAACCTATAAATACTGCATTTATTTCAAGGAGAGAGGTACGCATTAATTATCACTTATTTGCATTAACTCCATCAAGCATCGACTTCAAAGATCGGAGTGTTTATGCAGTACACACCCCCCACAAACATCGAACAACCAAATTCGGAATAATCAATTTTGACATAACTCCAAATTGATCAAAACCTTATTACCTACCAACTATCTCTGATATCCTTATCTTAGATACGATGCATGAACATTGGCGACCACGGTGGGAGTTTTCCCGAACTCATTAAAAACTTTATCTATTTATTTTTGATCAATCATGGATCCCGAATCACAAACCGGGTACGGATAGCAAGTATCATCCTATCACAAGATGAAGCAACCCCGCAGGATTGCGAGAACTCCAATCTATTCTTGACCAAATGTCAATAACAGAGAGTCAACCTCTTATCGAGCTCCTTCACCTCCTACGATTATTCCGCTTCCAATAAACACTTTACAACAAATTGTTCAAATTCTAAATCAAAGATAATGAAGCATCTCGCCGTGAGCCTCCGCATTTCGTAATTAGAAGCCGAGGTTGCGAGTTATCGTGCTCGAGATATTGCGGGCCATCGGGTTCTCCGCAATGATATGATCCCCTGATTAACCCGATAGACGAGCTCGAGCAACCCTAAGAACCATCGAGCTCAAGACGACATCGTTTCTCCTCCGAGACGACACGCCATTATCATCGATCTCCACCTGAAGGCGAGGAAGAGAAGAGCCGAGGGCAACTCTTAGAAATATAGAGGACTCGCGAAGAAGATTCCTCTAATGCGTCATCCTCGCCACGCAGACAACGGTCTAGGAGCGCAGAAAGTCCTCCAAGGCGCGGACATCACTACTATAAAAGAGAGCCCCGGAAAGAAAACAACATCATTCCACTACCAACCTCGCAAAGCTCGAAACCGGAGAAGAAACAGGAGTTGCAACCACCAAGAAGAGGGGCTGTTCACTTCGGAAATAGATTATTTCCTATTCCCAGAGGTTTAGAGAAACCTCCCGAACACTTGAAAATTTATGACGGACTCGGAGACCCGGATGTTCATCTAGAGTACTATGAAACCATGATGCAATATCTAATGCTCCGGTGAGATCATGTGTAGACTTTTTCCTCACCCTTGAAAAATCTGCAGGTTTATGGTTCAGAGACATCCCAAAAATTCAATCTCTTCCCGGGAACAACTTTCCAAGTTATTCTCGCAGCTTTCGCACATTCGAAGGTAAGTGCCGAAATCATGGATGGTGTTGCATGCAATCCACCAAGCCGATGATGAATCTATCCGGTCTTATATTGCAAGATTCAACACTGCCGAAAAGGTGCATGGGTTGAATGAGGAATTTCGTCTATATTTCCTATCCCGTGGTTTACGCAGAGGCACTTTATTCCAAATCGACGTAAGCATCAACCAACCCTCGACTTTAGGAGAGTTCCTCCGTCTTTCCGAGAAGTACATCGACCATGAGGAAGGCGATGAAGCTAGCAAGTTCTTTGTGAAAAGCGTAGCTAACCAAACCAAAGAAAGCCGACCTCGTGTCGAAAAGTCAAATCCAAATATTGAAATTCCCGAGATTTCAGATCATGAGCCATCTAGTGGAATTCAAACCTCGATAAGCGGCGACATCGAGACTACACCGAACTCATATGTGGAAAGGAGAAGATCTTGCAAGAATGTCGAACAATGAATTTAAACACGTAAGGTATCCCGATCCTATTCCCCAACGGCGGAATGAGGAACAACAAATCTTGTCGTTATCACCAAAGCGCGCCATGACACAAATCGGTTGCAACGCTTTAAAAGACGACATTGAAGACCTTATCAAAAAGGTAAGCTCGGGCGGATATCAAGAAGCCATTCCAACAAGAAAAAGCATCAAACAAGAGAAAGAGGTTGACGAAGTAAGAGGAAAGAAATCGTAGATTATAAGGAAGAGGCGGACACTCGAAGGAGTAGAGGCCGACTGTGGTAATGGTAATCTCGGTGGTGAAGTCCAAGGAGCTACAAAGAAGAACAATCAAAAGAAAGTGGAAGGAAATTCAATGTGTAGCATCTACATCATCGGCCTGACCAAAGAGCAACTCGTCCCCGTTTGTCATTTGGAGATGACGATCTTCTAAACGGAAGGTAAACGAAGACATTCCACTCGTTAATCTCAGCAGATAATGGCCGAGAAAGAGATAAGAAGAATTTTAATTGACCAAGGCACTCTTGTGACATCATGTTCTTCGATGTACTAGAGAAAATTGGAATTACACCAAGGAACTTTTTCCCTATCACGAATCGGACCTCTCCTGATTCAATGGTTCACGAACTAGACCGATGGGTTACATAGACTTAAGGGTCACCTTTGGAGAGGAACCTTTATCTCGGACAATTCCGGTTAAATTCATGGTATTACCTTGCTCATCAATCTACAATTGCATCATTGGGAGGCCGACTTTGGGGAAACTCGGGGCGGTGACTTCTATCAGACATCCGAAAATGAAGTTTCACTCTCAAAATAACGAGGTAGTAACTATCAATGCCGATTTAGAATCTTCCGAAAGATGCTATTACCTCCTTCTCAAAGCTGAAATTTCTGCAAGAGACAAAACCGAACTTGCATCAAAGAATACGTCTGCGAAAGAAGAGAAAGTGAAGTTTTCAGAGGTAAATGTAATGGATTTAGACGCACGCTTCGATCCTGAGAGCTCGGACGAAGAGAAAGACAAAGACTCAAAGATCCTCATTCGAAAAAAGGCCGAACGACCAAACCGGACGGGAATTCATCGAGTAATGTTGGGCGATGATCCAACAAAACGGCCAAGATCGGTGCGGACCTACCGCATTTAAATAAAAAGAGAATTAACCCGGTGGCTTAAGGGAACACGCCGATCTTTTGCTTTGCTTGGTCTACCAAGACATGCCCGTATACCACACAAGTCGCTTGCCATCATTTGTCAATATATCCTCGATGCAAAGTGGGTTGCCCAACGCAAAGGGTTTCGTAATATCGAGAAGACGGAAGCAACGGCCAAGGCGGTGAGACGATTTAGTTAAAGCTAATTTTGTAATCGAGCTCAAATATACTACATGGCTCTCAAACCCGCTAAAAAGATATTATCGAAACCTCCGATATTAACCCGACTGAGCACGAGGAAGTATTATATTTGTATCTCTCAATATCCGAGGAAGCATTAGGGGCAAGATCGTCCGGAAACAAAAGAGGACAGAGCCCTACTTTGTGAGCAAAGCTTTACAAGGGCGAACTCCGATATCAAAAATAGAAAAATAGCTTTGGCTTTAGTAATAGCTACTCGGCGACTCCGACATTATTTTGTTTCTCACCAAGTTGTCGTTCGAACAAACCATCCGATCAGACAAATCCTACATCGTCCAGACCTTTCGGGAAGAATAATAAAGTGGGCAGTAGAGCTGTCCGAATTCGGTATCAAATATGAATCAAGATCGGCAATGAAAGCTCAAGTGTTAGCCGACTTTGTAGCAGAAATGACTTCGGCAGAGACCGAGAATGAAGTATGGACGATCCATGTCGATGGCTCTTCCAATCCCAAAGGGAGTGGGGCCGGAATTATCCTTGAAAGTCCTTCTGGAGTGGTTATAGAATTGTCACTCACTTTCAAATTTACAACTTCAAATAATCAAGCTGAATACGAAGCATGCATTGCTGGCCTACGTTTGGCTTCGGATCTACGTATCACTCGGCTAAATCTCCATACTGATTCACTCCTCGTGGTCTCCCAGATCGGGGGGCAGTACGAAGCAAAAGAGCCAATCCTCCAAAAGTACCTGAATCATGTCAAGAAACTCCTGACCGAATTTGATTTCGCCGAGGTTAAGCATGTCCCAAGAACAAACAACGTTCGAGCCGATGTTCTTTCCAAATTAGCAAGCACCAAAACTACTGGAAATCACCTGGCCGCTTATACAAGAGATCCTCAAGAAACCTAGTTTTGGGGGCGATTTACACTCGATGTCATCGATTATGCGTGATAAATGAAGATCAAACATGGATTGCTCCTATCTTGAATTACATCATGTCGGCACGGAACCTTCCGATCCTGCAAAAGCCAAGATCGTCCAAGAAAAGCAAAGATCTTTTGCGCTTTTCAATGAACGACTTTACAAGAAGGCACTCTCTCGCACCATTATTGAAATGTCTAGAGCGACGGAGGTCGAATATGTGTTAATGGAAATTCATGAAGGAATATGTGGCCAACATTTAGGTGGTAGATCCTTAGCCGTGAAGGTGTTAAGGCGGGATACTTTTGGCCAACCATTGAAGGCGATGCAAGGAACTATGTGAAGAAATGTCCGACTGCGATTCACGCAAACGCTCACATTGCACCTCCTACCGGTCTCACAACTCTCTCCTCCCCCATGGCCTTTTGCATGGTGGGGATAGACCTTCTAGGACCTTTTCCAAAAGCCCGGGAGGAATAAATTCTTAATTGTGGCGCTTGATTATTTTACTAAATGGATTGAGGCCAAACCACTATCTATTATTAAGGCAAAGAACGCATCTCTTTTTCCGAAAAGAGATAATTACTGGATTCGGGGTGCCCGAGGTGGTAATCACGGACAATGGAACTCGGTTCATGGATAAAGGATTCGTAGGAAGTTGATGTCCGATCTTAAAATCAAACATCGATTCACGTCGGTGGAACATCCCCAAACAAATGGTCAAGCGATAAAGAAAACAAAGTACTTCTCAACGGATTGAAGAAAAGGTTAGACAATGCCAAAGGAAATTGGGTTGAAGAACTCCCTTATGTCTTGTGGGCATATAGAACAACTCCTCAAAGCTCCACGGGAGAAACACCTTTCCGATTATCATATGGGAGCTGAAGTTTGTCATCCCAAATAAATCGGAGAATTATCTTGGAGAACTTCAAATCCAAAATCACCGAAGACAACGAGCAAGCTTTACGAGAAGAACTAGATCCGTAGATGAAATCCGGGATCATGCATCCTCAAAGAAGCCATCAACAAACAAAGAATAGCTACCCGTTATAATCGTAAAGTCGTCCCCAAGGGAGTTTGACATCGGCGACCTCGCCTTGAGAAGAGCGGATGTAGGATCAAAAAATGCATCGCAGGCAAGCTAGCACCGAATCGGGAAGGTCCATATAGAGTCACGACAAAAACAGAAATGGCGCTTTCGAGCTAGAAACCTTAGAAGGCAAGGCGATCCCAAGAACTTGGAACGCCACCAAACTCAAGAAATATTACAGTTAGACTTGCTTTGCTAAGGCATTCTAGTTCCGATCTTGTTTTAATATAGACTTGCTTTGCTAAGGCATTCTAGTTCCGATCTTGTTTTAATATAGACTTGCTTTGCTAAGGCATTCTAGTTCCGATCTTGTTTTAATATAGACTTGCTTTGCTAAGGCATTCTAGTTCCGATCTTGTTTTAATATAGACTTGCTTTGCTAAGGCATTCTAGTTCCGATCTTGTTTTAATATAGACTTGCTTTGCTAAGGCATTCTAGTTCCGATCTTGTTTTAATATAGACTTGCTTTGCTAAGGCATTCTAGTTCCGATCTTGTTTTAATATAGACTTGCTTTGCTAAGGCATTCTAGTTCCGATCTTGTTTTAATATAGACTTGCTTTGCTAAAGCATTCAATCAATACCGCTATTTTTCAGATGTTAAACTTGTTTAAAAGTAGAAGGGAAAAGATATCCGAGATAAAAACGTAGCCACAAAGGAAGCCAAAAATATGACGAGTTAAATATAGAGATATCATTACAAAAAATACCGGTTACGGCCGGACCCTCAGTATCAAAAACAGATGAAAATTAGCAAATTACACATCTTTCGGATAAACGATCCTTGACACTTCGTCGGATTCCGGGTCAAACTCAACAATATGACCATCATGAACCCCGTACTCCGGGTTAAAAATATCACGATCGGCAACAAAGTCAGGATTAACTACGGCGACTTGGTCAAGGCGTTATTGAAAGCTTCGACAATGCCATCTTGACCCATCCGAATAGCCTTCTTCCGATCTTCCAGAGCTTCAACATTTAGAGCGATAAGTTTCTCAATTTGCTCTTGAAGCTCGGAAAGTTATTTGTCGAGGTCGGCAGTCATCAACTCCGCGATCATAGCATCTTTTCTTGAAGCTCGACGGCAGATTTTCAAATTTTTCATTTGTCCGCCTGGATCGGCCTCAAGTTGCTTCTTTTTTTCGGCCTCAAGTTGCTTCTTTTCGGCCTCAAGTTGTAGCGCTTAGATTCCAAATCTTCACTCATCCGCTTGTAGAGTTCCACATCTTTTTGAGATTTATCGAGATCACCAAGTGGACTTACAAACTTTCCGAAGTGACTCGTGCTTGGCTTCAAGATCTGTACAAATAGATAAATACATAAGTATAAAAGAAGTTGGAAGTCCGGGTAGGCAAGTTTTGAAAACCGAAAACTATACCTTTAATTTTTAAAGTCAGCACCGCTTTATCCTCCCTCACTAAGTCGACCATCCTTGAAAAAACCGAGAGTGAAACTCAGAGGGTCACTTGGAATTCCTGGTCTTGAGGGTCATATATGCCCGTGGATCAAAGGGAGCAGAGAGTTTATGTTTTTTGTGCTTTTTTGAATGGTCGCTCGGATCAATCACATTTTCTCCGATCTTGGGGTTTGGACCTAGGAGGAAGTCGACTGATGGTTGCTTCCTTTTTGTAAATGGCCGAGTTTCCTCTTCCTCTTCCCCTGGGATTAACCACTGATGGGCACAAATTAAGTGACAATCATGGAGAGTTTCCCTCGGCTAGAACCCCGCCGCTACTTCCAACTTCATGCATGACCGGTAATATCTTTAATTGCTAAGGCTTTCAAAGCCGCCATATTCCGCCTCGGGGCCATGCTATCTGCAAAGTTAAAGATTGCAAAATTATGTTAAAAATGTTATGCAAGTCAAGATCGCGAGATATTTAAAAACGGCAAACATAGTAAAAATAAACTAAGAGAAACGCCTTAAAACCGACCTAAAGCTTTCTCGACTGTTCAAATTTAACGGATGCCACCAACAACTTGGTATCGAAACCCCGCAGTCGGCCTATTCTCGTTGTTGGTGACGATCCGATCTGCAATAAATTGGAGCACTTTCAAGGTATTCTCGATCCTCCTCGCTCAAATGATTCTTTTCAACTAATGCCTTTTCGCCTCATCTCGACGGTCCAACCAAGAGGAAACTTGGTGGTGAGAACGATGTCATTCTCGGCATTAAATGTCCCAACTCGGTCTACCACAACCGGCAACACCGGGTTCGACCTAAAAACTTATTCTTCCATTCATACTTCAAACTTTCTGAATATGGCCGAAAAACCTTGATTCCTGGTCTGGATCGGAGGGCATAATGCTCTAAGCGTGCAGGTTTGCCGCTGTTCTTCTCGGTCCTTTTGTTTATTTGAAACATATGCAAGAAAAGTTGAAGGGAAAGGGGCCGACCTAGATGAATGCATACCAGCTCAAAAGCTCGTACGAATGCCCAAGCATTGGGGTGAAGTTGAGATGGGGCTATTTCTAACCCGCCAAAACCGATCGTTGAAAGGCCGTGAATGGAGGACGGATGCGCATGTGAGCTAAAGTCGCCCAAAGAAACAATAAACTTGAGAGAATCGCGGGTAAGTGGCCACATGCTCGCCCTTTCCCATTCCAAAGACACGCCAGCGCTCGGGATCTTTTGCATAAAGCCTCTTTGAATAATTGCTGATATCGATCTCCGGAGTCAATAGCGAGTCTGTATTACGAAGTTTCTCGGATACCCAGGAGTAATCACGGGGCGAGCCCAAGGGGGGAACTACGGGGAGGTCGACGTTGTTAACCCCGGAATCTTCATACCCGTATAACAACTCAAAACTTCCGGTATCTTCCGGCTCTTTCCCTCTTCTATCTTCACCAACATTTTCCTCTTCTGGGTCAACAGGAGGGTCGTCAACATTTCACAACATTTCTCCCATCCGATTCAAGATCGGATTACGAACTCGAATCAAGATCGGAGTCGTCTCAAGAGCTTCGGATCTAAATCCACATCCACTGAGCCTCCGAGTTCGGATTGTTGGGGCGGAAGGGTGGATTTATTCTTCGCCGGAGCTCTTCTCTGTCACTTCCTCTAGGCCCTAAGACATTTCTTCCTGTATTTCGTGTGAAGCCATGCTCTCCCTATCTAAGGGATTAGAATCGATTCTAGATGCCATTAACTTTCCGATATCGGGACCTCTAGACTTGCGAGCTTGCTCGGCTTGATCTATAAGTCTGAGCGTTTGGCGCGAGTTATCCTGCTTTGTTTTCGCCGCTTTACCTACAGGGAATGGGGGCAAGCTATCGAGATAAAATCATAAGAAGATGTTGGGTTCACGAACAAGGTCTAACCCGACCGACAACCCCATCCCGGCAAAAAGATGGCGGTGAGGCTAGATCTCGGCCGGTGGAAATTGAAAAACGGCGCAAATAAGAATAAATTCTACAGAAAACACAACATAAAGTAAATTCAAATAGAAGTACTAACCTCGTAAGAAAGTCTTGAGAAAGAATGAAGAGATTTGATGTCGAAAATAGAAGGAGCGAGCTCGGCGAACTTAAAACCACGAAATCGGTAGCTCTGAGTGAAGCGAAAACTAAAAAGATAAATGAATTACCCTCGCTTGTATTTATAGGGTTACGAGATATGACCGCACTATTCATTCAAGCGACGCACTCAATCGTAATCGAAACGACACAAGAATCGAGGAAGTCATCATTAAAAAGACGCCTCGTAATCGTGAACGGTCACATCGATCAACACGAGCATTTAATGCTCATTTAAAAAAGAAATAATATTAAAATGAAGCGTCACCAACACTCAACCATCTTCAAAGATCGGTGAGTGATTCGGCATCAACCATCTTCAAAGATCGGTAGTATGCGATTCGGCATTAACCATCTTCAAAGATCGTATGTCTGATTCGGTTTGAATCATCTACAAGATCGGTAAGAAAGTCCGAATACAACTATTTTTCTCCAATCTCACTTAAAACGATTCACTTTTTACACATATTTCAAGTCTAGTTTGACCTAACATGCCAAACCGACTTGGGGGCAAATCATTATGGAGAAATCACATGCATACTATTTGCACCCCTCTCGCCTAAAAGGCCAACCGATTGGGCCTTCAACAACCCAAGGCCCATAAACGCTCATCCAATGTTCCCACTATGCACCTCCACAACCAATGGTTCGGATGATGACACCCAAGTGCTTCCCAAACCTATAAATCGCATTTATTTCAAGGAGAGAGTGCGCGATTAATTATCACTTATTTGCATTAACTCCATCAAGCATCGACTTCAAAGATCGGAGTGTTTATGCAGTACACCCCACCACACTTCGGAACAACCAAATTCGGAATAATCACCGGACATAACTCCAAATTGATCAAAACCTTATTACCTACCAACTATCTCTGGATATCCTTATCTTAGATACGATGCATGAACATGTTGTAAGTTGGTTTTTGTATGGTTTTGTCTAACAATAATGTCCAAATAACATTATTGATATTTATTCATTTTTGTGCTCTCCTTAATTCCAACCATTTTCTCTTTAGGCCACCATCAAGCACCATTTTATATGATTCTCTACAATTCTCTGCAACTCCAATAGAGTCCATTTTATTGGATTTTTTTTCAATTCTCACACTTTTGTTTACCTTGCATGTGTTATTCTCAAATGAGGGGGTACAAGTAGCAAAGTCCAACTCTATTACGGCCCAACCCAATGAAGTATTCACACTTGCCAAACAAAATATTGAAAGTCGGGTTCTGCGGAACTTGAACCCGTTTACTTATGGATACACGCGAGTTAATCTGACCCGACGTATATATTTGTGATCAAGAACTTCTGAAGTGAATCTTGATCACTCTGCGCAGCTTCTTTCTCACTCTAACCTTAGTTCTTCTCTTCTTCTTCTCTCTTCTTCTCTCTCGATGAAACCCTAGCTTCGTAGCTCTCACTCTCTCTGTGATTGAAGCTTAGAAACTATGGTTTCTAGATCGATGATGATACTTGACGATGATGAACACAATCACCAACTGGTTTTCGTTATGAGTCTCAACTGAGATCAAAAACACCAACCTTCGTTGATCTGAGATCTGGGTAACGTGAGTTTGAATCACTCAAACTCACTTACTATTACCTTCGGTGAGTGTCAATCACTTACCCTTTCCTTGAATTAGCGTGTTTTCTTAGAAACCCTTTCCTTTAGGTAACTTAGTTAAAGTCCAAGTTTTATTCTTTTCAATGGAGTTTAGTTCCTCCATCATGGCCTTCTTCCATTCTTTAGACCTGAGGGCTTCCTCATGATCTAAAGGCTCAATATCAGCCAACATAGCAAAGTGAACCAAGTCACCATCCTTAGTAACTTGATTGTCCATATTCATTTCAAAGTCTAGCATCCTCCTAGGTGGTCTCCTCTCTTTTGAGGCCTAGGAGAGAGCCACACACTTTGCTCAGGCTCCTGTTCACCTTCCCCATTTTCCTCTTCATCAACATTAGGTACAATAGGGTCATCATTAGGTAGAACAGGTTCCTCCTCATCATCACTAGCATCATTAGGATTAAGTTCAGTGTCAAAGACCTCACCAATGGTTGGAGAGTCCACTGAACCTACTTGTTCAGCTTTGTCCCAATCCCATTGCTTGTCTTCAAGCACAACTACATCCCTAGATACCTCCGTTTTATTTGTACTAGGATCTAGCAGCCTATAACCCCCTGTAGAATGATATCCCACAAGGATTAAAGGCCTACTCTTATCCTCAAGCTTAGATCTCTTACTCTCAGGTATGTGGCTGTAAGCAACAGAGCCAAACACCTTAAAGTGAGGTACACATGGTATTTCACCATTCCACATAGTTTCAGGCACCTTAGCCTCCAAACCTCTTGTAGGACACCTATTCAAGATATAGACAGCAGTTACTACTGCCTCTGCCCATAGCTTTTTAGGTAGTCCCTTAGTTTTTACCATGCTCCTAGCCATTTCTAGGATAGTTCTGTTTCTCCTTTCTGATGCCCCATTATGTTGTGGGGTATATGGTGGAGTCACTTCATGAACCACACCACTGGTGGTGCAGTACTCTTCAAACTCTTTAGAAGTATACTCACCACCAACATCAGTCTTCAACACCTTTAGTTTCTTACCACTTTGAGTTTCAACCATGGCCTTAAACTTTCTAAACACATTGATAGTATCACTATTAGCCTTAAGTAGATAAACCCAAATCATTCTAGAGTATTCATCCACAAATTTAGCAAAGTACTTATCCCCCCTATAGATGCAGTATCCATAAGACCACACAAATCAGAGTATACAACTTTCAATAAGTCTTTGGATCTGTGTTCAATTTGTTTCATAAAGTTCTTCCTAGGTTGCTTACTCATTAGGCATGCAGTACATTTTTCTTTAGTATTAGCTATCTTAGGTAACCCCTTTACTAGTTTAATAGTACTTAGGTTATCTAGAGCCTTATAGTGTAGATGTCCAAACCTGTTATGCCACTGATAACTCTATTTTATATAGAGTATTTCACATGTTTAAACTTAGTAAATTGCTCTCTTTCAAGTAAAATAAAGAGTTTATATAGTATTTTGTGTGATATATGATAACTTGAGTGATTGGCATGGTTATAGTTGTTATTAGGCCATTTTGGATATATTGTGGTATGTTTGATGTTTTTGCTCGGTCACGATCTCTGAGATCTGCATCAATGCTCTGCATCAATGCTCCCGCATTGATCCCCGTGACCGATCTGCACTACTTGGTGAATGAGCGGCTAGCTACTTGTGCATCCACTTGCATTGCTGACCTCATGCTTGGTCCCCTAAAGCAGAACCACTTTATATAGTAGGCGCCTACCATTCACACATAGCCATAGGGATAGCTTTGAAGAGTCATCAACATAGAGACACATGTTCATACATCATTGGACCTCCCTATACACTTAGTCAAAGATTTCAACTTGGGATCAACCTCTGAAAAGCAACTACAGCTCAATCCTCTCAAGATTACTTCAACATGAAGGAAGGAAACACCTCTCTTGAAGACTATAAAAGGACCTCACATCTTCATTTGGAAATATATCACAATCCATAAGTTAGATCAAAATTTCAATATACATAGTTAGTTTCTATTTTATAAGAGGGAAAGGAAGGAATTAACAAATCCTCCTTACTTCGATTTCATAGTGTTTATATAGTGCTAAGGAGTAATGCTAGTGCATTGCTAGGAGAATTCATACAAAGGGCTTCAACTTGTGTAACTTCTATCTTGTTGTTTCTCTTTTGTGATTTCTATTATATAAACATGTTCCATTCAGTTTATATTTACCTTGTGTTGCGCCCCGAAAAATCCGGTTTGGACTTCTCGTTTGACAACGTGAAAAATAGTAGAGCTGTAACACCCCCTTCTAATTAACTACCATTTAATAAATAAAATCAGAGTTTTCCAAAATTCACTCACAAGAGAGTGCTACATTTACTTCATGGAAAATCAAACAAACATTAATGGTGCAAATCAACAGTTAACAGTAAGATATATAGCACCTCGGCCAAAGGGTCGAGTCCACAAAATCACATGTTTTGGTTACATCAACATGTATCTAATCATCATCGCAGCAGAATACAACATATTCAAAATACATCACTGAGTTTATAGTTTAAAATCAACTACTAGTCTACTCGGCCCCCCAGTGCTACATATCAGAGCAAGACGCCATACAAGACTGAGTAAGGAAGAACCTTCACTCGGAATTACCTGCACGTTGCCGATATAAGAAGCAACATAAAAGCAGAAGGGTGAGTCTCTAAACACATATACTAGGATGTATGATAAATATTATATTAGAGAAGACAA
The DNA here is from genome assembly GCA_020916435.1 of Oxytropis ochrocephala. Taxonomy (NCBI): domain Eukaryota; kingdom Viridiplantae; phylum Streptophyta; class Magnoliopsida; order Fabales; family Fabaceae; genus Oxytropis; species Oxytropis ochrocephala. The sequence continues at coordinate 102,387,083 of CM037093.1, forward strand.
CTAAAAACACCTCGGCTTGGTAAACAAACACACCACATCAAGTTGGAACACCTCAGCTCAACAAACAGACACACAACCTCAAACTATACCACACCAACTCATAATCAACAATGAACATAGAATCACCACCATTCAACAAATAAACAAACCTCGGCAAGTCATAACACATCGGCTTATAATCCCCAAACAACATCACCAAGTGCATGAGTATATGCATGAATGCAACCCAACACCAAGGGTACAATGCATGTGGTACTGTCTCCGGCTTAATAGTACAATGCATATGATTCCGACTCCGGCTTAATGGAACAATGCATATGATTCCGACTCCGGCTTAATGGAACAATGCATGTAGTATCGACTCCGGCTTAATGATACAATGCATGAGGTATCGACTCCGGCTTAATGATACCGTCTCCGGCTTAATGGTATGCATGCGATCACGAGCCTCCCGCTTAATGGTATGCATCAACCACACACAAACACATCATAAAATGATTTAACACCGCCAATACATCGTCACTTTGATATGCAGCCGAAGCCCCCAATATCCATCATTACACCATCGCCTAATTTCACCTAGACATCATCACACCGCTGCCTATTTCACCTGAACAACATCAACACACCATCGCCTATTTCACCTAGACATCATCACACCGTCGTCTATTTCACCTAGACAACATCAACACACCATCGTCTATTTCACCTAGACAACATCAACACACCGGTCATAGCTCTATGGCTAACCTCAAACTCATCGTTCACTAGCGCTAAGGCTAACATCAACCTCACCGTCACCTAGGGACCAAAACATCACCTAAGGACCAAACTTCACCTAAGGACTAAACCGTCACTTAAGGACCACACTTCACCTAAGGACTAAACCGTCACTTAAGGACCACACTGGCTCCACCATTCAGCCACTTAGACGTACTCGGCGCTAAACAACACCCACAGTTGCACCTGGTAGCAAACTGCGCTACACTGGCATCAAAACAGCACCTCGGCACACTCACAATGCACCTCGGCACCCACACCCTACCCTTTGTCACACCATACTGCGCTTTGGCGCACCACACTGCACCTCGACAACACCACCTCGGTTACACTACACTTGAACACACCACACTTAAGCGCAACACTTCCTTTCGGCAACTACACTTAGGCACACTACACCTAAGCACGACACTTCACCTCGGTTACTACACTTAGGCACACTACACCTAAGCACGACACTTCACCTCGGTTACTACACTTAGGCACACTACACCTAAGCACAACACTTCACCTTGGTTACTACACTTAGGCACACTACACCTAAGCACGACACTTCACCTCGGTTACTACACTTAGGCACACTACACCTAAGCACAACACTTCACCTCGGTTACTACACTTAGGCACACTACACCTAAGCACAACACTTCACCTCGGTTACTATACTACCTCGGTTCACTATACTTCGACACATTACGCTTTGATACACCTACCAGGCTACCATTCAACACCCACACCTCGGTAAGTATGCATTATACCTCAACCACTGCACTTCAGCAACTACGCTTAAGTATATATATATATGTTATACCTCGGCAACAACACTTCGGTTTACCTATACTACACCTCAGTAACTACAAGTCGACACCTACTCTTAGAGTCATACACACTTACACCTCGTCCCTTGTACTTCATCACACACCTCGGCACACCTACGCTTCGTCACTTACGCTCAACACTTTACGTTGACTTCCATAGACTTTAACACATCTACACTAGACACTGCACTTAGGTATATATACACTACACTTCGGCCACTTCACCTCGGTATACATACTCTACTCTTCAGTAGCTACAAGTCGACACCAATACCTCGGCTCACTCACCCTTACCCTTCGTCTCCCACACTTAGTCACTTACGCTTATGTCATACCCCAATTTTGTCCGATTAGTTGAAAATCAAATAAAATTGTATTTTTGTAAATACCCAATGTGAATAAGCATTTTTCTCGTTTCCAGAAAACCTCAAAATATATGTCTCATGGTGTAAGTTTCAACTGCACAAACGTGTTTGAGTTGCGTGTGTTATTCGATCTAGCATCTCTTATTCTCATCACGTGCACGTATTTTTGTTTGCGGGTATTATTTATAATCGTGTGTGCATTGTGATTCTTGTTATGCACGCACGCCGCGTTTAAATCTCATTAGGTACGCGTGTTTATTATCATCACTATTTTGTTATTATTGTTGTCAATCTATTAATTATTGTTATTATTATAATCATTCAAAAATGATACAACCAAAGTAGTCAAAGTTTTTGCAAATCAAAACAAAATAACAAATAAAAATGAGAAAATTTCAAAGCAAAAGCCAAACAAAAGAGGCGTTGATTTGTTCATTGTTGTGTAGCTCATGGAAGCCATTTTGAGGATGAAGCTCAAACTTCTTTTTCCTTGTCCCTTTGTTTGTTTTCCATCTTGAGCAAGAACAACCCATAGAAAGCATACAGACAGCACGCCTCTGCCTCCCTATGTCCTCACCCCAGCCTGCAAACATCAAACAGGTATATATGAGAAGCTAGCAAGTAAATTCAGAACTAACAGAATCATGAATTGAGAAATTGAGAGTGACATTTCAGGACCTCATAGCTGGCCATAGGAAGAAAACAAAATTGAAGGCTTTATAATAAAACTCAACAGAAAACTGAAAAAGAGGAAGGAAGGAACAGATACGGAGCAAGAGAGGAGGGGAAAAAAAATTTGATTTCAAAGATATAGAGAAAAGAGTGAGTGAGCAGAAAACAACCACCAAAACATCACCACCCTTCTCTCACTACCTCACCATAACCACCACCACAACCACCCCCCAAAACACCACCACTTCAATCCATTAGTCAAAAAAACCAAATAAGAACAGAGAAGCAAAGGAGAGAAAAAGTTCCAACACCCAGAAAACGTGAAAGAGAACGAACCTGGGAACTCCGAAAATGGCTTCGCCGCTGGCACGCCGTCATCTCCTTCGATAACGCCCTCTCTCTCGCGTCTGTGAGCGCGAAGTAGCAAACAAAGTACAAATCGCAGAGAAGCTTCAACCTTCAGCAGCTGTTCGCCGTGGTTCCCCGTGCGGCGCCGTTCTCTCTCTCTCTCTCTCTCGCTGTCATCTCCTCGTTCGCAGCGCGCTTCCGGCAACCACCGTAGCAGCTCCAACAGAACCCCTCTTCGGACCTTCCTCCTCCCTCCTCCGTCGTTCGCCGCTTCTCTCTCTCTCCCTCTCGCGGTACCTTTCTCTCTCTCGATCTACTTCTCTCTCGATCTATTTTTCCCTCTGTGGAATAAATGGAACACGCGCAGGGGAGGGTGATTGAAGTGTAGGCCATTTTTTTTGTTTTTTTTGGTTGCTATGTTGGTTAACAGGTCGTTGGGCTTTTCCTTTTTTTTAGTTTTTTTTGACATCTGATAACACCCCCTATGTTTTGATTACAGCCCGTTTTTCTTAAAAATAAAATGTGGACCTAAGTTTCCTTTGGTTCACATACTTATGATTAAAAATATTGTCTAGTTGATTTTGTTGTTGTTCTTTGCTCGATGATGTTTAATATTGTTGTTAGTATCTCATTTTAGTGTTAAATGTTATTTTTGTTATTGGTTGATGATCCAGCAATATGATTCTCACTAGTGCCTAGTGCACTTTTCTCAAAGTGAGAGGATTGCTCTATGTGATTCAACCTAGTTTTTGTGTTTATTTAAATCTTGTTTTAGTTTGCTTGTTGTTAGTTGTTGATGATAGGTAAGTTGATTCTCACTAGTGCCTAGTACATTTTTCTCAAAGTGAGAGGATTGCTCTATGTGATTCAGCCTTCCCCTTTTAATTTCTTAGTGAATAACAAATAAGACTGTATGTTTAGGGTTTAGGGTTCGTGAGGTATTGTAAAGGGTAGGCTTACCTTAGCCTTGATGCATTTCCTCTTAGTTCATGTTATTAAGAAATTGTTGCTCACATGTCATTAATTTAATTAAGATCATCCTAGGCCTATGATCAATTGTTCACTTGTTTTCGATGCTACTTAAGTTGTCTTGATGTCACTGTGTGTCATTCCGTCAATGTGTATGACCTCCTAATGAAGACGTAAGCCTACATGTCTGTTGTAGCATAGAGTCATTAGGGTAAATGCACTTCTCCCCACACACGCACAATTGTTTCGAGAACTTTATCTTGCATCTTTGACAATTAAATCTCTTGATTGTATTGGCACACTTAATCTTAGTTGATGATCAACATGTTCATGATTGTTTGATTATTGAATGCGTTTGAAGTTTGCAACCAATCATTGATAATAACTTCACCCTTCCCCCCCAAAATCATTCAAACTCTTTTCTAATTAACACAAGTTATTAGTGACTATCACCCAAAGCCTTGGCTTGTTTGATTGTCATGAACACTATTAAGAGTTATTAGTAATGATCACTCAAAGCCTTTGCTTGCTTGATCATTATGAAAGTTCTTCCCCTTTCCAAAACCCTTTCAAAAACATTTTCATCTTCAAGGCTCGTTAGAACTACGTCGCTTTGATTCGCATTCGGGATACGTAGGAGCGAGCCACGTTCTCGTCAAGCGCAACAAATAAAAAACCCTTTTCGCAACCGTAAACATTAATATTTTCCATAACAAAAAAAATCATTTTCAAACCCATCGTTGCTAGTGGCTAATCAGAACCTTTGTTTGTCTAGCCATTGGCAGCAATGCCTTTTTCCAAAGAACAATAAGCGATGATCACCCATAACTATGGTTAGTTTGATCATTCCTGCCAATTAATCTCTTTCGAAAACCCTTTTCAAAAGATCAAATAAAAACGAAGTTGCTACTAATACCAATCGTAACCTTCGTTCGTCGACCGATGGTAGTGACTCTCATTTTCAAGAGTACTTAGCTGTGGTTACCCATAACCTCTGTTAGTTTAATCATTCGCTGAGTACTCGTCCTATTTCGAAAACTCACTAAAAAGATAAAAAACAAAAATCTTTTTCATAACAACCAAGAACTACGTAGCTTTGAATTCTCCATCGCACTAGGAGATACGTAGGAGCGAGAAGCCAATTCTCGTCAAGCGCCAAAAATAAAAATTTTCATTAAGTTTTCCCATTTATCTTCAAATAAGGAATAAATAGGCAAATCTAGGGATTTTTCAAATCAAACGTTAAAATCACACACTTAATTAAAGGTTCCCTCTCAGTAGAGAGGACGCGTGGGGTGCTAACACCTTCCCCATGCGTAATCGACCCCCGAACCATATCTCTAGTTTTCGAAAGACCATCCGCCTTGTTCAAAAGACATTTTTTCAATATTTTGGTCTTAAAATTAAAATATTGGTGGCGGCTTCAAAATTTTTCCACGTTGTACACTGAGAAACCCAAACCGGATTTTTCGGGGTGCAACAGCTTAGGCAAACACCCTTCGCTCCAAATGGCGCCTTAGGTACCTAACCTTCATCTTACCTTGTTTCCTTTGATTTTCCTACTATGATCAACTTAAGCTACAATTACTACATCTATTCTCTTGAAATTTGTTCAACACACATCAAGATACTCAACGAAGGTACCAACACCCACAATAACTCCCTGGGACTGAGGTTCCCTCAGCTCCCATTTCTCTCCTAGGTTTCTCATATGACCAACTCACCAACACACATTACAACTTCACCAAAGTGAAGCAAACACAACAACAATCACACAACAAACAACACAAACAGCTCAAACATCATTCTAGAGTCTAACTCACACATAACACTCATCATATACTCTATTATAGATGAAAGAGAGCCCTCTTACCTCAATATGCTGAAGACTAAGTACCCTTTCTATCAAAGCTTCAAGATCCCCCAACAATCAACTCTTCTTCCTTGAATTTGAGCTCTCCACACCAAGACTTCCTCTTCTTCTCTCTAAAAGCCTTCGAACCTCTCTCTTTCTCACTCTTACTTTACTCTTTGACTTTTCTTAAATTTTTGTTGTAATGGAATCCTCTCATTCGACACCTTCACTTAAGGCATGCATAATGGGCCTCTTAATGGATCATGGGCCGCTAATCTCACCTCCTCCATTACTTGAACTACTCCCTCTTTTAATTAAATTACCACTTACTTCTTACTAACCACCACTCCTCATTTAAATCAAATACCTCCTAAATACCATAAAACTCCAAATTAATCCTTTGACTTAACAAAATGTTGTAAGCCTTAAATAACTCAACTAAATAAATAATTGAATTATTTTTGGGGCGTTACAAGAGCCGCCACCAATATTTTAATTTTAAGACCAAAACATTGAAAAAAGGTCTTTTAGTAAGGCAGATGGTCTTTTGAAAACGCAACGATGTAGGTTCGGGGGTCGATTACGCATGGGGAAGGTATTAGCACCCCACACGTCCTTTCTACCGAAAGGGAACTATTAACTTGATGTGTGGTTTAGACAAAAGTTTGAGTTGAAAACAATTTGTTCTACTTCTTTTCTTTTCTTTTATTTAAGAGTTTGTTTTATTGAAAACAGGAGGGGAAGAGGAATATTTTTGGTTATCTTTGAAAATCAGGACAAAACAAAGATTTTTTAAAAGGGTGCTTGACGGGACAGGACCCCGCTCCTACGTACTCTCACTGGGATGAGAGATCAAAGCTACGTAGTTCTCGGCTTTTGCGTCTGAAAACGGCTTAAGAGTTTTTCGCAATTGGGTGAGCGTTTGTGACGACCGAACAACAACGGTTAGAATGACCACACTACTAACTCTTTTGAAAATAAAATAACCATTAACGACCTAAACGGCAACGGCGCGAGTGGTCATCAACGACAATTGATTTTATTTAATGGGGAAGAAAATGTTTTCGCAAAGAAAGGAGAGTTTGTGGGGACCGGACAACAACGGTTAGAATGGTCTCACTACTAACTCACTGGGGATAAGAAAATCACCATTAATAATCTAAACGGCAGAATATGCGATTGATCATTAATGACAATTGATTTATTTTTGAGGAATAAATAAGTTTTCGAAAATAGGATTGAGCTTTTGCGAAGACCGAACAACAACGGTTAGAATGGCCTCACTACTAACTCCTTTTGAAAACAAAATCATCATTAGCAACCTAAACGGCAACGGCGCGATTGGTCATCAATGACAATTTATTTTATTTCTTGTTTTGAAAATAAAAGGGTTTTTTTAAAAAAATGAATCTAGGAAATGGGTTTTAGAAAAGAAGTAGAACATTTCAAAGCAATTCTAAATCCATAACCAAATGCAAATGAATGAACAAGACTCAGACTTCAACAATCAAGCAATCATGAACATATTATTCGTCAACCAAGATTAAGCATGCCAATACAATCGAGGGATTCAATTATCAAAGATGCAAGACAAAGTTCTCAAAACAATTGTGTTGTGTGGGTGAGAATTGCTACGGGACGGGCAACAATCTCAAAGGGGTGCATTCATCTTAATGACTCTATGCTACAACAAGAAAGTAGGCTTACGTCTTCATATAAGAGTACATGCATGTAGAAATGATGTCACACAATTAAATCAAGACATTTAAATGCCATCAACCCTAGTTAGTTCTATATTCCCTTTACCCTTAGAGACTATAGTCTTACCATTAGCACACCTAATAGCAATTCTAACAGTGGGATCAAAGTTAATCAGCCATTTCTTATTACTTGTCATATGATTAGAACATGCTGAGTCTAAGTACAAGATTTCTGTGATAGTTTTACCATCACTGCCTGTAACTATCAATACAACATATTCCTTTCCTTGTTTAGTCTTAGTCCTATCCTTCCTAGGTTTAGTTACATTAGGTTCATCACATAGCATACTGAAAGCAACAGTATCTGACTCACCAGAGTCTGAGTCAGAGTCCTCCTTAGCCACATTGGCTTCAGAGACTGAATCCTTAGGCTTAGAAGCCTTTATGGTGGGACATTCAGTGGCATAATGCCCCATCTTGTCACACCTATAGCATTGTACCTTAGATTTATCCTTTTTCTTAGGTGCACTACTATTTTTAGATGAGTTAGATTTAGTAGAAGAGTTAGAGTTACCTGACTAGCTCTTAGAACTCTTAGACTGTTTGCTATTACTTCCCTTTTTACCTTTCTTGCCTTTAGCTTTAGCTGAATACATGGCCTGGTCCTCTTCATCTGATTCATCTTCAAGAATCTCCAGCCTAATCTCCTTGGCTTCTAGTTTTCTCTGAAGCTCTTCTAGCTTCAGGCCTATGTTTTTTGTAGTCTCTCCATACCACCTTTTAGGCATTGATCTGAGTATCTTCCTACACAAGGCATTCTCTTCAAGCTTCTCTCTTTGAAGTGCCATATCATTTTTTATCTTCTTCACTCTGTTGAAGAAGTCTGTCACCTTTTCATCCCTCCTCATCTTGAGGCTTTCATACTGGGATCTTAAAGCCTGTAACTTTTCTTCTTTAATAGGGGCAACACCACAATAATAGTGCTTTAGTGCATCCCATGCATCCTTAGAGGTCTCACATGTAGAAATGAAAATCTCTTTCCATGTTTTGATGATACAAACTTAAAGGAATGAGTTAAGTTTTCTAAACACTTATTATGATTAACAAGTTTCAATCAAGTGTGTAAAAGAACAGGAAACAAGAATCATAGCAAGAATCTTGGCATTACAAATAAACCAAGTGTTTTTCAAAGTTAAAATATGCCATTAGAAGGTTGCCTTCAGAAGGTTACCTTAAAGAAGGTTGATTTCAGAAGGTTACACCAACAGAAGGTTGACTACAGAAGCTTAAAAGATAAAGTAACTTTCTTCAGAAGGTTGACTGAAAGTCAAACAGAAGGTTGACTAAAAGTCAACACAAGGTTGACCAATAGTCAACAGAAAGTTTGATTGAAGTCAATAGAAGGTTGACTGACTATGAAATATTGTTCAGAAGGTTAAGTGTTCAAGAAGGTTAAATGAAGATTAAAGACTTCAAAGCTTACGTTTTCGAAACACACTCATGCTCGAATTCTTGATTCAATATGCATCAAATGAGTATTCAAGGAATAGTATATTGTAAAATAATTATCCTAGAAAAAGAGGAACTACTTGATCTTTGATGTATCTCAAAAAGCATGTTTGTTCATGTTGTAAAAGCTTTAGAAGCTTCAGATTTAAATTGTATAAAGCATTATGTAATACATGAGCAGAAATGTAGTGATGAGAAAGGAAGAAATGGAAGTAGAATGCTGACATGAAGTGACCTTATGGAAAGATAAAGCACCAAGGTTGCTTTAGAAGGTTGAAAAGGCTACTAACTAAAGCTTAAAAATCATCATTACCTACCTACAAAGCTACAACAACTTCCAACGGCTCTTTCCTTCTATCCAACAGCCATATTTCAGATTCAAAGTGTATATAGAGGGCTGCTCCACTCAAATACAAATCATGAGTTGATATTGGAACCTTCAAGTCAAGCTTCTAAACGAAATCCAACCTTCTCATCCACACTTCAAGCTACTACAAGTTCAGAATTGGGAAATACTATCTTGAGTGTGTACTTGCTTGTTATGCTCTTTAAAATACATTGTATTTATCTATCAACAAGCTCTTAAATCATCCCAAACCCAAACCCCTTACTGTAAGAAATATTGTGTAAGTTTCTCAACAAACTACCTAGTGAGAGGTGAGTGTTGTTGGTGATTCTAGTTGTAAGGTTCTCAACAAACTACCTAGTAAGAGGTGAGTGGTGTTGGTGATCCTAGTTGAAAGGTTCTCAACAAACTACCTAGTGAAAAGTGAGTGTTGTTGGTGATCCTAAGGAAATACCTTTAGGAAACTAGAAGAGAGTTTTCTAGTAGGTTAAGACAAACTTAGTGAAGTGTGTAAGTTAGCACTTGTCTTTTGTGTGTGATCAAAAGTGAGTGGAGGTGAAAAGTCTTTGGCAGTTGAAGCTAAAGCAAGTGTAAATCTATTTGGAGAATAGTGGAAACTCTCACGTGGACGTGGGGAGAGGAGTAGCCACTGTTTGGTGAACCTCTATAACTCTACTGTGTCATTATCTGCTTTTCTTATTAAGCGCTTTAAACCGTCTTACAATCACCAAAGTTTTCAACTACTTGAAAGGTTAAAAACACCAACCTTCGTAGTCAAGATCAGAAATTTTAAATGAGACTTACTTTGATTATCTTTTGAAAACAACACTCTTTCGAAATCAAAGACATCTAAATTCATCAAAGTTAATTATCTTTCACTACTTTCATACTTGACTATTGTTTGTGTTACTAACATTCAACCTTCGATATCCAAGTAATCTTGAGAAACAATACGAGAAGGTTGCGGTATTAAAAATTAAAAAGAGTGCACAATTCAATCCCCCTTTCTTGTGCAAATTAATCACTTCAATTGGTATCGAGCTCACCTCTAGGGGCTGAGCACACTTTGCGATGTGAGAGGAAAGATCTGGAAGAATTGATGAGTCATCATTCCAACTCTGTGATGTTCCTTCCTGAAGGAGCTTGAAGAAATAGACCACCGATTCACCGGTGAACATTACTATTATTGGAAAGATCAAATGAGATTGTTCCTAGAATCTCAAGACACTGACATTTGGGGCATTGTTGAAGATGGTCCTTTTGAACCTACTACAACTCTTGATGATGGGACCACTATGACTAAACCAAGAAACACCTGGACACCAAGATAAACGCATGGTACTTCTAAACTCTAAAGCTAAATTTTATCTAACATGTGCTCTAGGTAGAAGTGAATATGATAAAGTAGTTGGGAAAGAAACTGCCAAAGAAATCTGGGATACATTGAAGACTGCCCATGAAGGAACAGACCAAGTCAAAGAAGCAAAGATCAACCTTCTTATCCATAAATTTGAAACATTCAAAATGGAGGAGCAAGAAACAATTTACTGAAATGTTTAGCGATTCACAACAATAACAAATGATTTGAACTCTCTGGGAAATACCTACTCAAATCAAGCCAAAGTGAGAAAACTCCTGAGATGCCTTCCAAAGGTATGGAGACCTAAAGTGACTGCTATAACAGAAGCTAAAGATCTCTCTATTCTCAAAATAGAAGATCTACTTGGATCTCTAAAAGTGCATGAACAAGAAATCATGGATGAACTTCAACCCAAGAAGGTTAAAACTATTGCACTCAAAGCTTCTCAAAAATCTTCACAACCTTCTAAAGCTATGGCACTTAAAGCTCAAGAGGACACTCAAGAAGAAAGTGAAGATGATGAAAGTGACATTGATGATGAGGATGAAATGGCTCTAATCACCAGAAGGTTGAGAAGATGGGCATTTAGAAAGAAAAATAACAGAAGACCCTTCTTCAAGAAAGATCAACCTAAAGGTGAAGGAACCAGCAAAATTGATCCTGTGTGCTATGAATGTAACAAACCTGGACACTTCAGAAATGAATGTCCAAAGTTGAAAGGAAGCAACAGAAAGTTCACACCTAAGAAAAAGGCTCTACTTGCAACATGGGATGACTCAGAAGAAACCAACTCAGACCATGATGAAGAGATCGCAAATTTACATCTCATGGTGACTCGAGGAACCCTCTCAAATATTTCTGCATCAAGTATGGAATCAATCAACTCATGCTTCGTAGGAGATCTTGACCTAGAAGAGGTAAGCACTTCTAAATCACTAACTTGTGCTTCATGCAAAGATCTCGAACATGCTTTTGAAAACCTATTATCCGATTCAAACACTTTAGCCCAAAATGTGTGATGTTCAAAAATCAACTCTTGAATTCAAAAGGGAGAATGAAGAGCTTCAAAAACAAAATGAATATTTGATAAGAACAGTTCAAACTCTTCAACATTCTCACTTTAAACTTTCTGAACAACACAAACTTTTGAAAGATAAGGTCTTAGAGCAACCAAACCTTATACACTCGATCTTGAAAAACAAAATAACCTTCTCAAAGAAAAAAGTGTCTGCTTTAACTAAAGAATTAGATATGTCTATACAGAGAATACTTTTGAGCTACCTATAGAAAAACAAACCGAGAAGAATCATAGGACTAGAAAGCCTAAGACAAAGTGCTCATATTGTAAACATTTTGGTCATGATATTTCACGTATGTTATAAAATGAAAAGAAGCTTCTACAGGGAAGAAAACTAACCATGAAGGACCCAAAAGATATTGGGTACCTAAATCATTACTAACATCTGAAACAGGAATGCCTCTTAGCATCCAAGAAAAAGCTGTGGTTCTTAGGCAAAGGTGGATGTTCGAGGCACATGACAGGAAAGAGATAAATTTCTCTCAATGGAGAGAATAGATGGAGGCTATGTCATCTTTGGCAATGATGATAAAGCTTGCATCAAAGGTATAGTACTATAGGTAATTCTAAATCCCCTAAAATTAAGAATGTTCAATATGTAGAAGGTTTAAAGCATAACTTGTTAAGTATTAGTCAACTATGTGATAGTGGTCATAAAGTTTCTTTCAAATCGATAAATGTTTTATTAAAGAAATCTCCTCTGTAAGGTCTTGTTTCTTTGCATCTAGAAATAAAAATCTATATAGCCTATGTCTTGATGAACTATCTCAAGAAACTTGTCTTATGTCTTATGAAAATGACAAATGGATTTGGCATAGAAGAACTGGTCACATAAGCATGCAAACCATTTCAAAGCTTTCCAAAAAGAACTAGTCGAGAGGACTACCAAAAATCAATTTTGAAAAAGATAGAGTGTGTGAAGCATGTGTTCACGGTAAACATGTCAAATCAAGTTTCAAACCTAAAAACATGATCACATCCCAAAGATCACTAGAATCGCTTCACATAGACTTATTTGGTCCTACCAAAACTGCTAGCCTCAATGGAAAAGATATGGTTTTGTAATTGTAGATGATTTCTCTAGATTCACATGGGTGCTATTCTTGAAAAACAAAGATGAAGCTTTTGAAGCATTCAAAGTGTTTCTAAAGAAAGTTCAAAATGAAAAAGGAACAAATGTTATTTCTGTAAGAAGTGATCATGGGGGAGAATTTGAAAACTTCTCTTTTCAAAACTTTTTTGATGAAAATGGAATCACTCACAATTTCTCATGTCCTAGAACTCCACAACAAAATGGAGTTGTTGAAAGAAAAAATAGAACCTTGCAAGAAATGGCAAGAACTCTTTTAGAAGATTCAAAAATTGAAAAATATTTACAGGCGTGTCAGAACACACTGCTACATTTTGAATAGAGTTTCCATTAGAAAAATTGTTGAGAAAACCCCCTATGAAATTTGGAAAAATAGAAAACCAACCATTGCATATTTTCGTGTATTTGGTTGCACTTGTTTCATTTTGAATAACAAAGACAATCTAGGAAAATTTGATTCTAAATCTGACAAAGGAATTTTTATGGGATATTCAACATCTTCAAAGGCTTATAGAGTATATAACCTTAGGACTCAAACTGTAGAAGAAAGCATGCATATTGTATTTAATGAAACTAACAGTTCAAATGAAGTAATTGATGTTGATGAGACCAATCAGAACAAAGAAGAAGGTACAGAACATGAAAGCGAGGTTAGAGAAGGATGAACCGTAAGCTTACGCTTCGACCTTCTCAACAATCAAATGAAGCTACTCAAGCTTCTAATGAACCTTCTCAATTACCAAGAAGTTGGAGAATGGTGGTACATCATCCACAAGATCAAATTATTGATAGCACTTCAGATCCTGTTAGAACTAGAACTTCATTTAGAGACAATGCTGCTGGAATGGCCTTAATCTCCGAAATAGAACCTAAGTCAATCAATGAGGCCATACAAGATCAATCATGGATAGAAGCAATGACTGAAGAACTCTCTCAATTTGAAAAGAATGAGGTATGGAACTTAGTGATACCTCCAAAAATCGATCTATTATAGGAACCAAATGGGTGTTGAAACAAGCTAGATGAAAATGGTAAGGTGGTGAGAAACAAGGCAAGACTTGTTGCTCAAGGGTATAACCAACGAGGAAGGTATTGACTATGATGAAACTTTTGCTCCTGTGAGGTTAGAAGAAGCTATTAGAATCTTACTTGCATTTCTTTGCACACAAAAATTTCAAATTATTTCAAATGGATGTTAAAAGTGCTTTTCTAAATGGCTTTTTAAATGAAGATTATGTCAATCAACCTCCTGGTTTTGTTGATCAAAAGAAACCAAACCATGTTTTTAAACTCACCAAAGCTCTATATGGGCTTAAGCAAGCTCCTAGAGCTTGGTATGAAAGGTTAAGTAACTTCTTGATCAAAAACAAATTTACAAGAGGAAAAATTGATACTACATTATTTAAGAAAACTCTTGATAAAGATTTGTTGATTGTTCAAATTTATGTTGATGATATCATTTTTGGATCAACAAATGAAAAATTATGCAAAGATTTTGGGAAACTTATGAAAAGTGAATTTGAAATGAGTATTATGGGAGAATTAAGTTTCTTTCTAGGACTTCAAATTAAACAACTTGATGAAGGTATCTTTATTAGTCAAGAAAAATACATCAAAGATCTTCTCAAGAAATATAAGATGAATGAAGCTAAAGCCATGGCAACTCCTATGCATCCTTCGTATAAATTGAGAAGGATGAAGAAGGAAAACCAATTTACGAAAAAGAATACGGGGTATGATAGGTTCATCACTATATTTAATCGCTAGTAGACTGACATTGTGTTTTCGGTTGGCCTATGTGCTAGACTTCAAGTTTCTCCAAAATAATCTCATCTCACTGCAGTCAAAAGAATATTCAGATACTTAGTGGGAACAACTAATCTTGGTCTATGGTATAAAAAGAATACTCATTTTGACCTAATTAGCTCTTTGTGATGTTGACTATCTTTGGTGATAGAATTGACAGAAAAAGTACTAGTGGATCATGTCAAATTTTGGGGGAATCCTTAATCTCTTGGTCTTGTAGAAAACATAATTCAATTGCATTATCAACTACTGAAGCAGAATATGTATCTGCTGCTGGTTGTTGTTCACAAATTCTATGGATCAAGAATCAATTGGAGGACTACTCTATAAGGTACACATGCACTCCCATTTATTGTGACAATACTAGTGCTATCAATTTATCAAAAAATCCCATCCAACACTCTAGGTCTAAACACATTGATATTAAACATCATTTTATCAGAGATCATGTTCAAAAGAAGAATGTGGAACTTATTTTTATTGACACCAAGCATCAATTAGCTGATATATTTACCAAGCCTTTGTTAGAAGAAAGTTTCAATTTTATTAAAAAGGCTTTGCACATTTTAAAATGTCCTTAGGAGAAAAATATGTCAAAAACCCCAACCTTCTAATGTCTTTAGAAGGTTCGCTTGGAAAGGATCAAATTCAGAAGGTTGAACTTGAGAAGGATAAATTAAAGTCAACATTGGGGACAGTTACTAAAGTAACTAGAAACTGTCTTCTATGACAGTTATGTCATGTCATAACTGCGCCCATCAAGTCACAACGGCTAGTACTTCTCTCTCTCTCTTCCACGCACGCTAAACCACCTGAAACTCATCTTCTCTCTAAACCGATTCACTTTTCCTCTTCCTTCTCTCTTCACGAAAAACATTTCCTCTCTAAAAATGGTGAGAACAAAAATTCCATGTGTGAAGAAAGCAAGCACTCCCACAACCCATGACCTTCCACCTGCATTGTTAAATGCTTCTAAACCTCCTCCCACTCAGATTAATGCTCCATCTGAACAAAGATCTTCCAAATCTTCACCCACTCCCTCTCGAAGATCAACTAGAATCAAAACCTGTTCTCTCAAAGAAATACAGGGTCCTGGAACAAGGAAGAGTCAACCAATCACCCTTGATGATGATGATTCTACTGCATGCGAAATGATGGCGAGAATCAAAACTGGAACTGAAAAGGAAAGCCTCTCTTCAACCACAATCTTCTTCCAAAAGGCCAAAATTTAAGATTAAGTTTGGAGGAAGTAAAGGAAAGGAAAAGGTTGATGAAGAACAGAAACTTGATCAACCTTCTGAAGTTGAAGAACAAGCCTTGCTGTGCATAAGTATTTGATAAGGAAAAATGGGGTAAAAGGAACGTTCTCATTGGAAGAATTTATCTGTTGGAGGAACTGAAAGCTTCGGATGGAATGTCACAGAACACATTGAGTATCAAGGTTGGCAAAACATTACATCCCAAGGATAAATTATTTATCCCAACCTTATAAAAAGAATTCTATGGATACATGAATGTGAGTGAAACAAAATCCTCTTTTACTACTCAAGTAAAAGGAACCACCATTGTGGTAACTCCAACCATAATAGCTAATGCCTGAAAATTCCCGAGAATGAAGTATGTCTATATGGGAAAGATTGGTATGACCAAACGAAGTTACACAGAGGAAGTCATCAAGCTTCGATGAAGAATTCAGTGAGAAGCTTAAATCATCGGCATTAAAGGATGAAGCCCGTATCATGCACAATATGGTGGTCCACTCTCTCCGATTCCTAGAGCGGGGAAGTTTTGAGCGGTAAAAACCTATTGATCTACTCTTAGTCTATCACATGATCACTAGGAATAAGATTAACCTTCCATACATTATCTTTCATTATATGATAGATATGTGCAAAACAGGCAAATCTCATCCTTACCCTATGGTATGTTCTTGACCAAATTATTCAGATTTAAGAAAATCTCTGTGCCTGCAGAAGAATCTATCCATGAGAAAACAACCTTCCGGTCTAAGAGTGCAAAATGTATGGGACTGAAACCTTTTAGCAAGAAACTAGAAATATTTCCAGAAACAAAACATGTTCATGATGAACCTATCCTAGAACCAAGTCCTGATAAAAATGCACCTCTATCAACTCCTCAGGGGGAGCCACTAGAACCAGAATCATTATCGGGCCGAGCCCATAAATTTAGCCCCACCAAAATCCACATTTGAAAATTTAGTTGAAACAGAACCATCTCAAGAATGGAGAGAAATTTTTGAAAATTCCTTAAACTTAAATGACACTCCAACCTGAACAAATGGAAGAAGAAGCTTCTGATGAGAACCTTAGCACAGACCTAGGAAAGCCAATATCTCTCAACCTTGAGAAACCTAAGAATCAAGCTTTCAAACTATTCCTTCTGCATGGAATCTCTACCTTCCTCGATAGAGCTATCTATTACCCATTCTCTCGGGAGTTATTTGTCTGCCATATACCACCTCACATGAGGGTCTAGCTCAGGGGGAGCTAAATGAAAATCAATCCCAAGTGAATGAGGAACGGAAAAATGAACCAACAAGACCACTATCTCCTATCACTCAAGTCGTTCATGAGATAATTAGGGACATTGAAGACCAAGCTACACACGAAAACCCTCGAGAATCAAGCCACTAGCCACGAAATCATGGCTTCTATTGCCCTCACAGAGTTACTTCACACTCCCGATCCTCAATTGGTCCAAATACACAATCAACTCCTGCACCTCTTCATCATGACATTCAAGGATCAATCCGAACAAATAGCAAATTTATTTTCCCAATGGCGTGAAAATCCTAGAACTTCACCGGTAATACTCTTGCTTCAAAACATTCACGATTCATGTTCTCTCCTATGTATGACTCTTACGCACCAAAGGTACCTGAAGGTTCGGGACCTTCTAAGCTACCTTACGATCTGCGCTAAAACAATTTGGATCTCTTGGATCCTTTTGTCAAACCATGAATGCACCTCTCTCATCATCGAGACAAGGCATCCGGTACCAAAGAAACCTTGAGAAAACAAGGATGACTCATTCACATATGCTTTGATAAGAAGGAAGTATTAGAGTCAATGAAGAAGATGAGAGCACACCATGAGAAGCAAATGAAGAAGATGAGGTGCGAGAACAACAAGCTTCGATGAGCATTGGAATACTTCAAGAAGAAAATAGGCTTGAAGCACGAGAAACTATGCCTACCAAAGAATGGGTGATGCGAGAACATAGTGCCTACTATGGTTCCCGGTGTTGTAGTTCCCGATTTCCTCCTCCTCAACCCTTCCAAGACATTCTCAACCTCGCTTCATCCTCAAACTCTTGGATGATTCCTCTCCAACAAAGTAGCAAGCTAATTTCACTTTCTTCCCTCCTCCTTTTCTTTGTTGACAAAGGGGAGAATGGAGATTATTAGCTACTTAGTTTATAAGTGATATATTTTGGGGTTTCATTGACATTTTAATTATCTTTTGGACATATTTATTTTGTGCTATGTTATGGTTTGTAATTTGATAATTATCAAAACTATGCATGTCTGTTGCTTCTTTGCACTTATACATGATAATTATCCTTTTGCTATGAATGTGTTAAATGCATTTCTTCGTGTATTGAAATGTCTATTCTCGAGAAGCAGAAAACTTAAAACATACTCTCAAGTTTGTCATCACCAAAAGGGGGAGATTGTAGAAATGAAAATCTCTTTCCATGTTTTGATGATACAAACTTAAAGGAATGAGTTAAGTTTTCTAAACACTTATTATGATTAACAAGTTTCAATCAAGTGTGTAAAAGAACAGGAAACAAGAATCATAGCAAGAATCTTGGCATTACAAATAAACCAAGTGTTTTTCAAAGTTAAAATATGCCATTAGAAGGTTGCCTTCAGAAGGTTACCTTAAAGAAGGTTGATTTCAGAAGGTTACACCAACAGAAGGTTGACTACAGAAGCTTAAAAGATAAAGTAACTTTCTTCAGAAGGTTGACTGAAAGTCAAACATAAGGTTGACTAAAAGTCAACACAAGGTTGACCAATAGTCAACAGAAAGTTTGATTGAAGTCAATAGAAGGTTGACTGACTATGAAATATTGTTCAGAAGGTTAAGTGTTCAAGAAGGTTAAATGAAGATTAAAGACTTCAAAGCTTCTGGTTTCTGGAAACACACTCATGCTCGAATTCTTGATTCAATATGCATCAAATGAGTATTCAAGGAATAGTATATTGTAAAATAATTATCCTAGAAAAAGAGGAACTACTTGATCTTTGATGTATCTCAAAAAGCATGTTTGTTCATGTTGTAAAAGCTTTAGAAGCTTCAGATTTAAATTGTATAAAGCATTATGTAATACATGAACAGGAACAGAAGTGACAGAAAGGAAGAAATGGAAGTAGAATGCTGACATGAAGTGACCTTATGGAAAGATAAAGCACCAAGGTTGCTTTAGAAGGTTGAAAAGGCTACTAACTAAAGCTTAAAAATCATCATTACCTACCTACAAAGCTACAACAACTTCCAACGGCTCTTTCCTTCTATCCAACAGCCATATTTCAGATTCAAAGTCTATATAGAGGGCTGCTCCACTCAAATACAAATCATGAGTTGATATTGGAACCTTCAAGTCAAGCTTCTAAACGAAATCCAACATTCTCATCCACACTTCAAGCTACTACAAGTTCAGAAATGGGAAATACTATCTTGAGTGTGTACTTGCTTGTTATGCTCTTTAAAATACATTGTATTTATCTATCAACAAGCTCTTAAATCATCCCAAACCCAAACCCCTTACTGTAAGAAATATTGTGTAAGTTTCTCAACAAACTACCTAGTGAGAGGTGAGTGTTGTTGGTGATTCTAGTTGTAAGGTTCTCAACAAACTACCTAGTAAGAGGTGAGTGGTGTTGGTGATCCTAGTTGAAAGGTTCTCAACAAACTACCTAGTGAAAAGTGAGTGTTGTTGGTGATCCTAAGGAAATACCTTTAGGAAACTAGAAGAGAGTTTTCTAGTAGGTTAAGACACTTAGTGAAGCCGTAAGTTAGCACTTGTCTTTTGTGTGTGATCAAAAGTGAGTGGAGGTGAAAAGTCTTTGGCGGTTGAAGCTAAAGCAAGTGTAAATCTATTTGGAGAATAGTGGAAACTCTCACGTGGACGTGGGAGAGGAGTAGCCACCGCTGTTTGGTGAACCTCTATAACTCTCTTTGTGTCATTATCCGCTTTTCTTATTAATCGCTTTAAAGCGTCTTACAATCACCAAAGTTTTCAACTACTTGTAGGTTAAAAACACCAACCTTACGTAGTCAAGATCGAATTTTAAATGAGACTTACTTTGATTATCTTTTGAAAACAACACTCTTTACTGAAATCAAAGACATCTAAATTCATCAAAGTTAATTATCTTTCACTACTTTCATACTTGACTATTGTTTGTGTTACTAACATTCAACCTTCTGATATCCAAGTAATCTTGAGAAACAATACAGAAGGTTGCAGGTATTAAAAATTAAAAAGAGTGCACAATTCAATCCCCCCCTTTCTTGTGCAAATTAATCACTTCATCACAGTCCCTTACTCTCTCAAAATCAGCCTCTCCACAAGCTCTATGAATGAGAGACAACCCTTTAAAGTCCTTTTGTTCATTCTCCATGAATTATTTCTTCTGGGCAGGAGTAGCATTTTCTGCCAGAGGTGTAAGACCCTCTTTTACCACATATAGGCACCCATGTGCTCCAAGAACA
The DNA here is from genome assembly GCA_020916435.1 of Oxytropis ochrocephala. NCBI lineage: Eukaryota > Viridiplantae > Streptophyta > Magnoliopsida > Fabales > Fabaceae > Oxytropis > Oxytropis ochrocephala. The sequence continues at coordinate 102,407,523 of CM037093.1, forward strand.
GGCCTCATCTGTATGGCCCAAGTCTCATAGTCTTTCCCATTGAGTTTAGGAACATAGTTATCATTTCCACCTGTGTTAGACATCCTGTAACACTTAGAAACACAACTTAGATATTAGCACACACACTTACACAATTTCACACTGTGTAAATGTTATAGAATTTAAAGAAACTTAAAAAAAACTTAAAGAAATAGAGTAGAGTTTAGAATTATTTCCAGGATCGTTTACAGTAGCTCTGTGTATACCATATTGGATTTTTTTTCAATTCTCACACTTTTGTTTACCTTGTAGGTGTTATTCTCAACTGAGGGGGGTACAAGTAGCAAAGTCCAACTCTGTTACGGCCCAACCCAATGAAGTATTCGCACTTGCCAAACAAAAAATTGAAAGTCGGGTCCTGCGGAACTTGAACCTGTTTACTTATGGATACACGCGGGTTAATCTGACCCGATGTATATATTTGTGATCAAGAACTTCTGAAGTGAATCTTGATCACTCCGCGCAGCTTCTTTCTCACTCTAACCTAGTTCCTCTCTTCTTCTTCTCTCTTCTTCTCTCTCAATGAAACCCTAGCTTCGTAGCTCTCACTCTCTCTGTGATTGAAGCTTAGAAACTATGGTTTCTAGATCGATGATGATACTTGACGATGATGAACACAACCACCAACTGGTTTTCGTTCTGAGTCTCAACTGAGATCAAAATAGTGAACACCAACCTTCGTTGATCTGAGATCTGGGTAACGTGAGTTTGAATCACTCAAACTCACTTACTACTACCTTCGGTGAGTGCCAATCACTTACCCTTTCCTTGAATTAGTGTGCTTTCTCAGAAACCCTAATTTGAGAAACCCTAACTTTGGTTTGCACAATTTTTGCGGTGTAAACAGAGATTCAGTGTGATTAAGTATTACACAAAGGTAATGAAACACTTCTTGAAGCAATTTTACTTGTGCACTCAATTTAAACAAACCTAATCGATTTCAAATGTTTGATATTGCATGCACCACTTTGAGTTTGTGATTCTGATGCAAGATCTAGTGATTTCACCTTTGAAATCACGTTCACAGAAACAGTAAAGAGGTAATAACTTCCTCTTAGTTTTTCTATGAATCTTTTCCTTCTCCACTTGGTTATTCACAAAGCCTAATACACTGATTTTCTTGTTTGCAAATACCTATCGTGATAATGCTGCAATTCTTGAGACTCACTTTCTCAGAGTTACACCGGTTAACATACAAGGTAAATCCCAGAACTCAATACCTCTCCTCCTCCTTTCTTCAAGTTACTTTAGTCACAAAAGTAAATTCTAATCCTTCTATCTTCTTTGCTTGCAAGGTACAATCCAACCTGATTGTTCTTTACAAACCTCAAGATCTCAAGGATGAAGAGCTTGGAGCTTACGGTTTAGAGTCTGGGGTTATTATGAGTAAAATAGAAAACTAAGGCTTAAACGTAAAACTTTAGAATTTTATTTAATGTATGAATGTATGTTACAACTGTTTGTTTACAATGGTGTATGATGCTTATATACAATACAATAGACACACACTTAAGCTGACATGATCGTTAGAGGAGTTAGTTAGTTACTAACAAACTCTAACAGTATAAACCGTATAGGAATCACTAGAACAAACTCAACCACATGTTTTAAATGTTTGAAAATTGCTGTGGTAGTTTTGTTTGTTAGAGTGTTTGCAAATAGGTTTTTTATAGGAATGTTAGTTTAGGTTTTTTAAATTACCAAAAACCAACACATTTTCCCTTTTTGACTTGAATCTTATAAATAGATAGATCTATTCTAAAAATTACATTTCTAGTTTGTATTGTACAACATTGATTTGATGTATTTAGAATATAGGCTTAAATATATGTTACCCCCTGTAAATATACCAATTATCCATTTACCCCCTGTAAAAATAAAACTCTTCAAAAAGACCTTGCAAATATAAATTATTTCTAGTTACCCCCCCTGCTGTTAGATTTTGATAATAACGTTAAGTGTATGTTGAAACACTTATTATTTGCAGGGGGTAAATGGATAATGAGCGTATTTGCAGGGGGTAAATGGATAATGAGGATATTTGTAGGAGGTAACATATATTTACGCAGGGGGTAAATGGATATTGAACATATTTGCAGGGGTAACATATATTTACACTTAACGCCGTTAACAAAATCTAACAGCAGAAGGGTAACTAGAAATAATTTATATTTACAAGGTCTTTTTTAAGAGTTTTATTTTTACAGGGGGTAAATGGATAATTGGTATATTTGTATAGGGGTAACATATATTTAAGCCTAGAATATATATGTGTAGCAACAAAGTTTTCTCCAATTCGGTTCCAGACTCCTCCTTCAATGTGGTTAAGGATAACAGTGATTTTAACAACTTTAGTAGTTTTACCAAGTATATATATATTTTACATTTTTGGATGATATCTGTCCAAAATCTCCTTTATACATGTCTTGCATTGCAGGAATACATATGACTATTTTTCTGATATTGATTCTTCCCCCCACACTCAAGTTTGTTCTTCACCATCACCTTTTATGTTTTCTATTATTTTACTTCCACTTTTTGTGATTTCCAAAGTGGTTGATCTGCCAAAAGTCTCGTGCACGCAGCAGATGATTTTTCCCTTTTCTGCTCAACACTTGAGACTTGAGTACTTCACTAACAAGCATTCACACTCAAACTAGCTCCATTATTCCATTTGATCATAGGATTCATCATTCATACTGTATCACACTATCTCAAATATCCCAAGAATCATCAATCAGGGCATTGGCACATAGATATAGTCGGATCTTTCACTCTCACAATTGACATATGATATTGGATTTAGGGCATTTTGATTATGCGCCCACGAGAATTAATTTTATAGACTTGACTTTAATTAAAGCTGAGTTGAACATACCATAATTTTTGTTTACATATCTTAAAAAAGTGATTTCTACTCATTTTTATTGTTTGGATAAGTTAAATCAAATTTGCATTCGGATGTGAAACTATTAAAATAGGTGTCAATTTCAAATTATATTAGAAACTAAAAATATGATAAAATAAACAGCAAACATACTAAATTAACATGTAAAATATCTAAATATTCAAAAAATATAAAATATCTTATTAAAATTACAATAAGAAAATATAATTTAAAGTTCAATACATCATTAATTTGAGAGTGAGTCTCACCGTTTTTTTTAAACAAACAAGGTCAAGCCATTTCATTCATTAAAATAGTCGAGATACAATGAGGAATAAAGTCATGCACTTGATGACTAACATAGGATTAAAATATTAGAGAGCCAAATATGAAGTATGATGTACGGTTATATCGAAGTAAGGTGGGAGGGATGGAAATTGACTTGGTAGTGAGTGGAACAGAGATCCTTGAGGGGAGGATCTCTTGTACAACCCAAACTTATGCACTTATCTTCAATGCACATAGATTATACAATTGTATAAAATCATTGTATGAAATGGTCAAAAAACTATCATCCTATATAGTATGAAGAAGCTTATAATATAGTACTCTCTTGCACGATGTGTTTGAAAAGCGAAGTTGACCCGTGGCTGTGTGCGAGGTGTCTTGACCGCACAGGGCCCAAGCCCAATATCAATTTTTTGGGGGCCCATAATATTAGCTATACATAATATTTGATATAAAGTTTCAGACTTAATGGTGTAGCGCAGCGGTAAGTATCTTGAGTCACACAGTATCGGTTCGCAGTTCGAACCTCTCTGGTTGTATTTTATTTATTTTTGAGAGTTTTTTTTTTAAAAAATTGTTTGGTATTTCCAGCAAAAGTTTCAAGCTGAGACTCGAACCCAGCTCTTCCAGCTCGCGGGGAAGCTGCCATTAGTCCATTACCACTAAACCACAAACAAATTTGGATTTATTTTATACATTACCTCTATGTGCCAAATAAAAACTAACCATAGTCAATTCTTTCTTTTATTTTTAGGAAAGCATACAAATTTTTGGTACCCTCCGAACTATTATATTTCTTTTTTTTATATAAAAATATTTGTTTTCTTATAAAAAGAAACTAAATGCAATAGTTTTTCATAAATTTAATTTTAGTAAACTAAGTTTTTTTGCAATTCATTTGATAAAAGTATAATTTGGGCCAATTTTTTTAAATTTGCACAGCGCCTCTAAATTGTTTGAGAGCAGCTTCAGTGATATATAAGCTATCTACATATATTTGTATGAGCTTATAAAATATATTATTTTTGTCTACTTCCTATTTGTCTATTTATACATGCTTTTTTTAATAAATAAAAATTAAAGATGTGTATCTGGTTGAAATATGCATAACTTTAGATTGAAATAATATAGTATAAATGGCAGATACTGATTGAGTTAATATTATTACGCTTAATTATCGGAAAAAATGTTATTTACAATTCAAGTATTGAAATTTGAGTTTTGCATTGAAGGCTTCACTTTAATTATTCGCATGCGCCTCCGTTTTGTTTGGTAGCGCACTGGCCGAAATGCCATGTCATTTTAAATTCATGGTGAACTTATTTTCTACATATATTGCTTTGTCTAATTTTATTTTTATATATTGGATTTTTCGATTTGGTTTCTATAATCAAAACCGATAACTGAACCGAACCGCGCGATTCACTAATGAAAAAAATCGATCTAAACCAATAGAATGCAATTTTTTGCAGTTTTCAGTTTAGTTCGATTTGCAATTTTCAATTTAGTTTGGTTCGATTTTAAACACCCCTACATATCTCCCTCCCCTAGCTTACAACTAACATTTGTCTATATGATAAAGGTTTGGTAACACTTGCCTATAACAAAAAAGTAAATTACTTTTGATGAAGCTTTTGTAACACAAATGCAAATCTCTATAATCCCTGAGGCCTGACATACCAATTAATTCCTTAAATTTACTCTAATTCTCACATATTAATTGATCTCATCTCAAATTCTTTCTCTCTTCTCAATTTTAGCTCACAACAAATCATACCATTAGTGGTATAAATTGTGCTCCATAAAACAAGTTTCATCACATCACATAGAGAGAAGGGTATTATCGTCATATGAGCAAAAAACAGCAATTGACAAGAAGACCCTACAGGCACTAGGTTAAATTTTGCTAAAGACAAACAGCATTTCGTCAGCATTCTTCATTCATATATACTATCCATTAAAGTTAAACCCTTTTCCTCTCTCACTATCTATAGCACTGCAGAAACCACCCCACCATTACAAAACCAAGGAAAGCTCTTTCATTTATCAGACCCTTATTATTATTCAATATTCACTTCACTTACCATTCCCAAAAACCCATGTTTTGTCACTCAATAACAACTGAAACAAAAAATTAATGGACACAGAAAAATCCCATTCCCATCGTAGCACAAGTAACAACAACAGCAGCACTAGTGAGCTCTTTGTTTGTTTCACTTCACGTTTATCTTCTTCATCAATGAAGCTCTCTTCTAAATCTATCCTTAGCCCAAACCGTAACAGAGATCAACCTCAAATATCTCTCTCAAGTTCCCTAAGTAGGAGACTAAAGAGCAATGGAAGCATGAAAGGAGGTCAAGCATCTCCAATGTTTCCAACTGGTGGTGGAAAGAGAAGAGGTGTTGGTTTTGAGAATCCAGAACCTTCTTCTCCTAAAGTAACTTGCATTGGACAAGTTAGAGTGAAGACTAAGAAACAAGGGAAGAAAATGAGGTCAAGATCAAAGAGAAGAGGATCAGAAGCTAGTTTTAGAAGAGGAAGTGGTGAACTTGGTGGAAATGGAAATCCAGATCTGACTAGACAGAATAGTCAAAGCTTTCAGTATCAGAATCATCAGAGTTTGCAACAAGAGTGTTTGAAGCATAGGAATCAAAGATGGGTTCATCTTCCTTTGACTATATGTGAGGCTTTAAGAGAGTTCAGTTGCTTCTTTCCTTGTAGGTCTTCTTGCATGTCAAGTGAAAGGGAGAAAGAGAAGGGTAGAGAAGGAGAAGGAAGAGGAGGATCTGGTGGTGGAGATGAGAGAGAGGGTTCATGTGGCTTTGCAAGATGGTTGGTGGCTTTACAAGATGGAGATGGGAAGGGAAGAAGGATTGAGCTTGTGATGGAACATGAGAATGAACATGAGCATGAGATGGAGATGGAGATGGAGATGGAGATGGATGAGGAGGAGGATGAGAGAGAGAAAGGTGAGAGAAGTCATAGCCAAAGAAGGCATATTTTTGAAGACCTTGATATTGATTTGGTTGAAGGGAAGGAAGATGGGGAAGTGGAAGAAGAGAAAGGTAGAGTTAGCATTTGTATTCCACCAAAGAATGCTCTTTTATTGATGAGGTGTAGATCTGATCCTGTCAAAATGGCTGCTTTGGCTAATCGCTTTTGGGAATCACCTCTTCATAAAGACCAAGATAATGTTGATGGTGATGAAAATCAAGATGTAGAAGAAGATGTTGAAACTGAAAGTACTGGAGATGAAGAAGAGGAACAAGAAGAAAATGAAGGTGATAATAACCAACACATTGAAATGGAGCAAGTTGAAGAACCTGAAACAGAAACAGAACAACAACTAGTGGTGGAAAGTGAAACACTAGAAGATGATAGCATTTGTGAAAGAGAAACAGAAGCTCCTGCTGTTGAAGAAACAGAAGCAGAGTCAGAAGAACAGAGTAAAGTTGAAAACAGAGTATACCGAGAATTTTCTGAAGAGGCCATGGAGCAAAAAGATGAAAATGAACATCAAGATGAAACCTTTTCATGTGTTTTACTTGGTGAAGAAGCTCATGAAGATCTTGAGAAACCAGAAACGGAAGAGAAGGGTACGAATGAGAAAGAAAACGACGAAAGCAGAGAACTTTCGTCCTCCCCTGAAACGTTGGAAGCTTTAGAAGAAGAAAACGACGAAGCAAAAGAAGAACCAGTAAGAGAAGAAGGGTCAACGGAGGAGGAAGAGCAGAAAGAGACTTCTCCAGAGAAAGAGGAAGCTCTTACCAACCAAGGATCCGAAAGTCTTGAAGAGTCAACGGAACGAGAAAAAGAGTCAAAGGAAGAACAGAGAGAGAAAGAAAGAGAAACTCTACCAGAGTGTTTGTTGCTGATGATGTGTGAGCCCAAGTTATCTATGGAGGTATCTAAAGAGACATGGGTATGCAGCACTGATTTTATACGCTACTTGCCGGAGAGACCCACCGGGAAACCGGTTGCTGGTGTTGCCGGCGGCGAGAAAAAGGTCACCGTTGAATCATCATCATCAATGCCATCTAAGCAGAAAGCAAAGTCGAAGTCGAAACCTCCGCTGATGCAGCCGCCGAGGTCTTCGTGTTCGTTTCCGGTGACCGGCGGTGGTGCCGGAATGTCGATGGCGACGATGATAGAGCAGAAATTGATGGGGTCATCGAAATCTCGTAATGGATATGAGCCGTTTGTTCTCACGCGCTGTAAGTCGGAGCCGATGAGATCTGCTACTAAGCTTGCGGCGCCGGAGGCTTGTTTCTGGAATAATCGGAAGCTTGAGCCGCATCCTCCTCCGGCTTCACTTGGTGTCGGCGCGCCGGCTGGTGTTGGGTTTTGATTTTAATTTTTCTTTTTTAAATCTCATTTTCCCTTTTTTTTTTTTTATCTTCTTAGTTTACAGAATAATTAATTATTATTGTTATTATGTGTAGATTGCTAAACCTTGATCAGCTTTGGTAAGTTTAGGGATTTGATTACATAGTCCTTTTGTATAGGATAACTAGTTTCTTTGATGCAATTTTTGTTTTAGTGTTATTGGTTTTCAATTTCATTATCTATCTATCTATCTATTATATGGCACATAAATGTAGAATTATTTGACTTATATGGTTTAATTAAGTGTATATTATATAAGATAAGGTAGGATAAGATAAAAAGATAGTGGAATTGGAAGTAGCTATCACTATCAATGGCTAGAATATGGACACTTACTTGCCATTTAGGATAAGGGTAAGAAAATAGTACTATGTATGTAGTAGTAGGTTTGAAGGGTAAGAAAACAAAGTTGGTAGTGGTAGGTGGGGGTGCATTTGGTTATGGTGGTTATGTGTCTGGTTGTCTGATCCCATAAGTTGTTCTGTTGTGGTCAATGGTCGTTCAACTGCATCAGCTTCTTTCTGTTGTCATGGTCAAAAAATCAAGTCTTCACGTGCCATTGTTACGGAATACAGATTGGTTAGAACTTGAAATGCAGGTTGGAAAATGGTCAAATCACAATAGAATTTTAGTGTAGTATTAGTTGTTACATGAGGATACATTAGCACGATGGCTAAAGTACTGAGTTCTAATGTTCCAGCATTAGGAATGCAACCTTAAAATCTTAAGGGAGAGCTTTGTTGTTCTCTGTAGTCTTACCCGATTTGAGGGATTAGTATTTGCAATTACAGATGCATTTTAACTGAAGAATATCCCATTCCTTCTTGTTTGTTACTACTACGTTGGTAACACAATAGAGTATATTGAAACTACAAAGTTGAATTTCACTCTTTGGTCAAAGCAAGCATTTGGTTATCTGGAAATACTATTACTCACAAAGTTGTTTGATCCATAAACTTTGGAATGAATTTTTAATAATAAAAAAAAACACAGTTTATTTTTTAACCTTGAAAGCAACCAAGTGAAGAGTAAACTGGTTTGTATAGCAAGGCTTTCTTTTCCCAATTTCTTTGCCATTGTATTGATTTGCAGAAATTCAAAGCATGTTTCCAAGGTAGTATGATTATATTTACGAGCTTTTTATCTCTTTCTTTGCAATATGTAGAGACAAAGCGAAAGACAAGAAAGAAAAACATGGGAGAAAACAAAATTTGCTTCGTGGTTAAGCAGCTTGGTAATTGTAGATGCTTTATTATTATGTGGGAAAAAGGTATTAGGAATCTTGTCTTGAGTTAAAAAAGGACGAGCATAGAAAAACAGAAAGTGAGTTGGGAAGATAAAGTGTATTTTGCTGCAAAGTTTTTTTTATCAGATTGGGAATGGGGTAGGGAATAATAAGCTATGGAGAGACATTCTGGCACCCACATAATTGACAAGTGCCACATGGATTGCAGAAGCAATTCTGAATGGAGGCCACACAAAAACATTACTACCTATTTGAAAAATTGCAATAGCAACAAGATATTTACAGAAGACACACAGTGATAGAGAGGAAAGCTGTAATTTTGTACAGAAGATGTTCTGGACATAAGACATGTAGTCATCGCCTTAGTCCATTGGAAAAACAACTTAATTAAGCGCTTATGACATAAGTACTTATCAAATAAGTGCTTATGCATAAATTGTTTATAGTATAAAGGATAAAATAATGTTAAACTATTTTTTATAAATCATAAAAATTACCCTTTGGAGCATGTGAAATAAGTTGAAACCAACTTGAGCGAATACGCTCATGTTCGCTTCCATAAGCTCTCCCAAACAGTCTCACGAATACTTATGCCAGTAGATAAGTTCAAATAAGACAATCCAAACTGGGTAAAGCATTTATCTGCAAGAGTATGCGAATTCCCAAGATACAACGGGTTTCTCTCGACAATGTGCATGCCGAGGATATCTTACTTGTGCGCCGAGACCCATGTTCCTCCTACTTGCTTGTTTACGAGCTTAACCATACATATTAGTATATAGTAAAACTTATTTTTGGACAATAGTATATAAAACCTTAATCTACTATAGAAAGGTTTTATGGATATTTATTGAGTCTAATTGCCACACAATGTTTCACTTATCCACAATTTTTACCATTTGATTGCACCTAATCTTATAGTAAGTGGTCATCATTTACTGCAAGTTCAAGACACGAGTCCTCACTATTGGGGTCAATTATGCAAGCTGGCTAGGATCATGACATGCCTTAGAAAAAAGACACAGAATGATCTTATCTAATCAGATCCCATTCGTGTCTGCCATTATTCTGCAAAATTGCATTGCAAGGAACTGTTAAAGTTCCAATGTGCACTATTACACACACAAAGTAAAATACTATAAATGGCAAAGAACAGAAGGCTAATAAAACAAGGTTTTTGGTGAAGGCCGTTACGTGTGAATACAGAAATGGAAGTCTAAGATTTAACTTTCTAATATTGATGTTACAAAATTAAAGGAGAGAACAGAACTGAAGGGTAAAAGAGAAAACAACAGAGCTACCACAAACTATTCAAAATTCAACAGTAAGACTAGTAACTGCATTAAAGAGCCCTTAGCACCTACACTATTGCCAAAGAGTGAAAACACTATATTAACTATCAAGGACTATAGCCCCATTTTGATCAGTTTCTAGTTTATACAAGTTTATAATTCTTTAATCTTCACTTGCAGTAAAACTCTTTTAGATGTTCAAAGAAAAGTTAAATGAGAGATTATATGAAATTTTTTGAAATGCAGAGGCAAATATTTTAAAAACTCAGCCATTGTAAAATTCTTAAAATATTTCTTTTTCCTTAAGTGCTTCTTGTTAACCTTATACAAACAGGCTCTATATTACTGCTACAAGTGGATAAAGATTAGCTAACCTATTCTTCCACTTCAACTTCACATTTCCACTAGTAACTACTGTGCATCATTTGAACTTTGTTCATCCTTCTCACTGATAAATTCAGCGTTATTTGGACGACTCTCGACAGATAAATTTGACAAACTAGACTGATCAGCGCTTGCATTTTCAGTATCCTTTTCAGTTGAATCTCCAGTAAAAGAATTGATGGCAAGCTGGCCAGAATAAAGGAATAGACCAAGGGAATTTAGGCCAAATATAAATGTTGCAAGGTAGGTCAAGCCATTTATTATTGTCCTGTAAAAAAATTGTCAGATTATTGTCAGGTACTTCAAAATAAAGAATGCCATTGATTTAGATAGATAAGTGATGGAAGTTACCTTACAGTGATTGTTATCTGGCGGGCCTGAAAAGCATACCATAATACTACTATCAGACTTTTTGTGTTAGCAAGAAAAACTAATGAGTATCAATGCATTAAACCATTCTGTAGTTATTTTCTTCTATCAATTCAATAAAATGGTTTTGTATCAATTTTACCAATATGACAAAAAATATATTCTACGAATGACACATAAATATATTCTACGAATGACACATAACACAGGTTGAAGGATCATTATGCAGAAAAATTGCAATTGCTTCTTTGTCAGAGTAATGCAAAATTGGTATTCTCGTACTTAATAAAATCTCATGATCACAGTTTTAGGCTATAGCAGCAAAAGATCCTGTGCTCTAAAATGCACAACTTAGTCACCATATATAGATCCATACCAAGACATAAAATACCTTATGATCAGAAAAAAACACGCACACTTGCAAAAGATTGTAATTTCACTTCAACCATTGAATTTTCTACACAAGTCCAGGAACACATTTAAATAAAATAGTAGCATCTAAAGTTTAGGTATTTTTTGCATTTAATATCTTACACTTGCAAAAGCTTGTAATTTCACTTCAACCAGCCTTTTTCTTTTAATGAGCGAGAAACACGGAATGATCCCGTCGTAAGGCTAATTAGAACCGCACATGATTGGCCTAGGCTCATTAATATCCTGTTAGGACTTGTAATAAGGGCTGTTAGTGATTAGAGTAGTTAGTTAGTTTGTTAGGATAAGAGTTTAGTTAGAGTCCTAGGTCCTATCATGCATAAACAAGAGGGCTCTAGCATATAGGAGAGCATTATTAAGCTTGTAATCATTTTAGTGAACAGAGCATTGGCTCTATTATGAAGGAAAATCTTTCCTATTTTTTCCTTTTTCCAAAACCTCTTATCCTAACAAACTAACTGCCCGAGTATGCGAGTTGGCCAGCAGAACTACTAGTCCAATGACTCGGGAAGCGACCCAATAGAGACGCGGGAAGCCCACTCGCTTGAGGAGAGGCGCGCCGAGTGATGCACAAATGGAACCGTCCGAGTAACTTCCCGGACAGTTACTCAGGAGACAGGGTAGTAAATAAGGATGTTTTTTGACATATTTAGACGAGTACCGGATAGACAAAAAGCTATTTGGTGTTTCGCTGTAATCCGATTATTCAATCAATAAATTTGTATTCAAGTACAATGTTGAATACTCAAAAAGCTTATGAATGATGTTGCAGACTTCAGGTTAAATCAAGCAACGGTGACTAATGAAAACGTTTGTCTGCGAAAAGTACTAGAGACTAGAGGGTACATGCATGTTCTTTGGACACATGTTACTGAAGCTACTATTTGTTTCTTTAATTGAAATGTTTCCTTCATCTATTTGGATTAAATGTCTGGAGGTATGAATTTCAAAATTGTAACAGCAAGAAGAATGATTAACCACCAGAAGAAGAACAACCGTTCAGAATAGTTAATGAAGCTTAATAACCAGAAAAATTATAATATCAAGAGATTAATCACACTCCCATTATAACATTTCTACTATTACAGTTAAGAGGAGTAAGTAACAATACTCCGATTCCCAACTCTCTGACCTTTTCGTAGGTTCAATTAATCACAGAAAACAGCCTTATCCGATTCCAACAACTAAGATGGCATGCAACAAAATAATAATAAATACTGATAAAAATGACATGAGATGAGACATACAGAGAAATCAGTTGAAATTGTTTGTCGGTTTAGACCCGCCTCTATGATAGTGGCGAACTTGTAGAAAACAAGAGAGATAATTCCTGCTGTTATTGCCCCAAGAAATGCCTGAACAGGTGAAGGTGGACCTTTAGCCTCTATTGAAGCAGTCCCCATAGCTTTTAAGGTATCTAGTGCTTCTTCCTTTACTGACTTCTTCACTCCTGAAGACCTGAATTGCTAAAACCACAAAACTCATTTCAATGAACACACAAACTGAATCACAACTCTAAAACTTAAACACCAAAAGCACAGCAACAAAACAATTCAACAAATCCAAATTCACTCACTTCTTCACTAAAGATTCATGATTGGAACCACTTATCACCACAACATTTTCAATGAAAAGGATAACTAGGCCCATTATCTTAAGCCAAATGAAATCCAATAGTAGCAAAACACAAGGTTTTTAATCGCATTCACCATCACAATCTTTGATATTGCAGAGAAACTCAATTGAATGTGGCTGATCCTAGCTCAATTGAAGTAGCATAGTGGTTACTACAACATTAAAAACCACGATGTCGCATTGAGATTGTGGTCGCAAACTTTTATCTAACAGAACATGAATAATGACTATTATATATAATCAAATAACCTTAAAAAAGTATTTATTTCAACAAAACTCATAGAAACATTGAAAGGTGAATTACCCCAAGTACCAAAATGTGAATTGTGGCAATTGTATACATAAGAAGATTTTATTTCTATCCACCATTGGTGTATAAATTAAATCATCACAAATTGTCTGTCATATTACCAAGAATGTAAATTGAAAATAAATCATTCATAGCATGATGTTGTGTTAGTGTAAAAAACTTTACAAATGCACAACAACAACAACAAAACTCAAAACAAAATTGGGTTAAAAAATGAAATTCCTAAAGAGAGAAAGAGGGTGTCACCAAATCTTTGACACGTTTAGCCCTGCGACGGAGGGAGCGAAAGAGGAAGACAGAAATAGCACCAGTGAGAAGAATACTGGCAGAAACTTGAATGAGAGAAGGGTTGTCGGTGGTGGCAAGAAGGGAAAGAGTGGAAGAAGGTGGTAGTTCGAGGGGGCCATCTTCCGTGGTGATGATATCGGCGAGGTGGGTCATCCATGCCCACGAGGGAGTTTCTGGAGGAATGGCGGAAACTGAAACGGAGCGGAGAATTGAGGTGGGTTTGTGGAGAAGATAGGATGATGAAGGAAGGGAGAGAAAGGGTTTATGGTTATTATGGTATAGGTGGGTGGTGAGTAATGGTGAGAAGAGAAGGTGATGATGGTGGCAGTACTGAGACCGCAACATTGGATTGGATTATAACAACGATAGTAACTAACGGTACTTGTCTTGTGTTTTCTTATCACTTATCTTGTTACTCAACCATGAAATGAAATGGAGTTGAACTTATCTTTCTTCTGGTTGGAGGGAAAAGCTAACTCACCATATCCATTTGCACAAGTAAAGAATCCTCCCTAAACTATAAAAAACCATAAACAAATAATCTTAAAAGAGTAATCATAAAGGCCCCGTTCAGGGTGGTTTTCTGTTTTGAAATTTTCAAAAATCAAAACTAGTTTCTGTTTTGAGTTTTAAATATTTCAAAAACCAAAACCAAAACCAGTTTTCAGTTAAGAAATTTTCAAAAATCAAAATCACTTTCAAACATGAACATTAAAATAAAACTTCATAATAAGCTTATTTTAATTAAAAACAATATATAACATTAAGTTTGAAAAAATTAAAATATTACAACTATATAATGGTCAGAATGGTTGTGGGTGGTGGTGGTTAAAGTAGTGATTGACGGTGGCCAGAGAGGTGGTCGGTGGTTGTGGGTGGTGGGTGGTTGTTGGCGGTGGTCGGAGTGGTGGTTGACAGTGGTCAGAGTGGTGGTTGACCGTGGTCAGAGTGGTGGTTGACGGTGGTGAAAGTGGTGGTTGACGGTGGTCAGTGGTGGTTGCAGTGGTCAGAGTGGTAGTTGATGGTGGTCAATGTGGTGGTTGACGGTGGCCAGAGTGGTGGTCGGTGGTGATGGTTAGCGGTGGTCGGAGTGGTGTTGGCGGTGGTCAAATTGGTGGTTGCCGGTGGTCAGAGTGGTGGTTGACGGTGGTCAGAGTGGTGGTTGGCGGTGGTCGGTGGTGGTCGAAGTGATAGGTTGTGGTGGATAGTATGGTGGTTGGCGGTGGTCGGAGCGGTGTTGGTAGTGGTTGACGGTGGCCGGAGTGGTGGTTGGCGGTGGTTAGTGGTGGTTGCCGGTGGCCAGAGTGGTTGTCGGTGGTGATGGTTGGTGGTGGTCGGAGTAATGTTGGTGGTGGTCAAAGTGGTGGTTGACGGTGGTTAGAGTGGTGGTTGATGGTGGTCAAAGTGGTGGTTGACGGTGGTCGAGTGGTAGTTGGTGGTGGTCAGTGTAGTGGTTGACGGTGGTCGAAGTGGTGTTGGTGGTGGTCAGTGTGGTGGTTGACGGTGGTCGAAGTGGTGTTGGTGGTGGTCAAAGTGGTGGTTGACGGTGGCCGGAGTGGTGGTCGGCGGTGGTCAGAGTGGTGGTTAGCGGTGGTCGGTGGTGGTTGGCGTGGTCGGAGTGGTAGTTGGTGGTGGTCAGATATATTGATGATCAGAGGTGGATGAAACAAAAACAGAAATAAAAATTATAAAACCTATTTTTGTGGTTTTGAGTTTTGATGGAAAACTGTTATGAAATTAAGGAAAAAACCAACTCACCCATTTTACTGTAACACGTGTTTCTGTTTTGAAATTGACTTTCAAAACCAAAAACTCAGAACCACCCCGAACGGGCCCTTTAGCAAAAACTTTTCAGTCAAAACTAGTAGCCAAAAACCACATTACAATACTAAGTTACTAAAAACTATATGGACCAGATACATCTACTTGTGTTGACCAATTTTTACTTATAAAAGAGACCGGAGGAATTATTGACTAAAAACTTGATTAATTAACGTTGTAAATTGGCTTTTGACTATTTTATGCTGATAATGTTTTGACTACATAACATTACCTATCTTAAAATTCTTTTTATTTATTTATTTATTGTAGTGTAAGTTCAATTTTTCTTTATGAATATTTTTTTCTTTCAGATTGAATGGTTCAATGATGCTAAGTTAGACCCAAACCATTATGATCAAAGTTGATACCTCCACAAACACAACAAAATCAAACCCAATAATGGATAGTTAGGATTACACTAAACTCACATATGTGACGTGAGAGAATTTGTTTCTACTTAGATATAATTTTTACATGGCTCATACTTAGAGAGAGGGAGGGATAGAGAGAGCCACAAAGAGTTTTGTAGTCTGGGTCCATAGAAAATGTATCTAACAAAGTTAACATAATGGGCTGGCCTTGGCTGACCGCATGTCTTGCGATGCGTCTTCTTTGCATAAAGCGCTAAAATCACTTTTTTAGGGCCCCCAAAAAATTATATATATAATATTTGAAATTAGTATGCAAATATACAGCGACTAATTCAGCGGTAATCATCTAGTTTTGTGAGTTGCCTAACACATGTTTGAATCTCTATCTATGGGTAATCATCTATATCATCGAATTAAGGATGTGATTAACCTTTTAGATGTTAATCTTCAATTCACATTTCTGTACATTTCGTTTCCAATTCCTGAAATGTATAAATAGTTCAGAAGTGTACTTTTGGAGTATACCAAAGGGAGAATATATCAGAGGGTAGAGAATATGAGTAAAGTGCATGTAGTACATCAATTTCAAAAAACAAAACAATTGTATAATTTATGGCTGCTCAACCACAAACACCCAATGGAACAGATGGAACAATTGTTTATCCTTGACTAGACAAATGATTTTTGTTTGCACCCACATCTACAGAGAATGTAATACTTGTGCTGATAAGTTTGTAGGTTATGGTACTAGCTCAAATGGTTTTACCTGGTGGAATCTCATCCCGAGCTTCATTACGGAAGACTTTTTTAGGAATAGGTTAGGTTTTCCAAACTACAGGTTTTGATAGTCCCTAGATGGACTGGGTTTGCCTTTGGCCTCCTTTTTTTGGTGTGCTGCAGATGATTGTTAGCGGCTCTGGTGTCGACCTAGTTGGGATGGAAGTTGCTATAGTGATGCTTTTGCACACCTTGATAGGATTGCTTTTATTTTGCACAGTTATCTTGATGCTTATGCTCATGGGTTTTGGTCTAGTCCCCCATGTTTCCTGTTATTTTTCTCTTTTTTATCAATAAAATTTAGGGGGTACTCTTTCCTTCCTGATGCTTTTTCCCTAAGGAGGGTTTTGCATCAGAAGGGTTGGTGATGTGAAGACTCATTTTGTGGAATTTGGGAAACTAATATACGGTAAGAAACTACGAAGAGTGAAGCAGCTTATTTGGTTGGCGGTCATATGGAATATTTGGTTGATGAGGAATAAGATTGTGTTCAATGGGGAGGTAGCTTCGGTTCCAACGGTGATTTCGGGTATCAAGGATAGTGCTTGGAGTTGGTTTAAAGCTAGGAAAAGAAAAGCTTGCGGGCTCGGATGGTCGGATTGGTACAATTGTCCAATGGGGTGTTTTGCCTCTATGTAACCTTATAAATACTTTTGTTTTCATGGTTTTTTCAAGGGGGGAAACAGTGGGGTAGTTTTGTTCTTTTTCACTGTTGTGCTGTCTGCACGAGATACTCTTTTTCCTTCCTGAGTCTTTTTCCTAATGGGTTTTGGCTCAGGGAGGTTTTGAGGAGGTCATCCCCCTTCTTTTTTGTTCCATTGTAAGGGTTGGGCACCCCTTGTGCTCCCTTCAATGAATTCTTTGCTTATCTAAAAAAACGAGACTCCATATCCCTTTCTTTTGTTAAAAAAAAAAACCACAAACACCCGATTGTAATATCGATATTATTTGTTCAAACAATGAAACAAGTACAATTGGTCTATTCTAATAACAACATATTTTGGTTCTTTTCGTACACAAAATGAATTAAAATAGGATATGCTGCTAACGTAGTAAAAGTCTTACAAATTGTCTTGTGCATTGCATATAGCTTTTCTAACTAAGGAACTTATTTCTTCTACTGAGATGAATTTCAAATGAAGTGGCAGACTAACAAATTTTTTATCTCCTACTCATGCTTGAGGCACATAGATCCAATCTCCTCATATTTATTTGTCATAGCATATTGGATTCTGTTAAATCATGCTATTGTACCTCACCATCACACCACTATACCAGATCTCTCCTCTGCTTTGCAACCAAGTCAGCACATCTCTGCTCCTCGTACCTGAAATCACACTACTACAATCCACATTCTTTTTTACATAATTTAGTTACATGCACTTAAAATAGTTTTTTAGATAGTTAGATGGTTAGTGAGTGAGTTAAGATTCTTTTATGCGCTATTCTCTTTTATGCTTTGCTGATGATAAGATGTTAGATGCTGAAGCTTTGCTGTTAATGCTTGGATTCTTGATGTATACAATAATTTGTTTATATTATATTAATATGATTTAGTATGCCAAGACAAAAGCAGATTATAAGTTGTTAAGTTATAAATCTTGGGGCCAGCTAATAAAAAAGTGTAACAGCTGCTATAAAAATAGAATCTTCCAGTAAGTTAATTGATTAGAGAGCTTTTCTTTTGTCTGCAAACAACCCTTAAGTTTAGAGGCCTCGAGTTCGAACTTGAGTAACCACGGAAAATATCTAACCTAACAACATCAGCTTTGCCTGTTGCCGTAGGCCTTATTGACATTAATTACATAGCTTTGAAAATGTGTTTGTAATCATCACCAAATTTATGAACAACAAATCCTTTTTCCATAATCAGTACATGCCCAGATTGATTGTACATCAGAATTAAATTCCTTATTGCTGCAAAACCATCATTATCATCATTATTATTTTAGCTATTCTCAGCCATTTGTTACAAAGAATTGATTTGTAAATTGTAATTATGATCATATATGTTCAACACTTTATTATGTTCAGCATTCTTGGTGTACATTTGATGCCACAGCTCTAGCCCAAAACTTGATTTGCTGTTTCATATCAGCTGGAGACAAATTAGAGCCCCAATTTGGAACAGGAGGAGCACAACTTTGCACCAACCATGCTTCTGATAAATAAGGTCCTCTTGCTTCCTTATCTTCTTCACTCTCATCTTTATTCTTCTCTTGTAAACCAGGAATTATGTTAGCTAAACTTGGACTTAAAGCTTCTTTCTCAAATGAGAATCCTAAATCCTTGAACCCTTGAACTTCTTCACACTCAAGATCACTTTTACTTCTTCTCATTGTCTTCTGATTCAGAACCTTGCGCCTCATCTCCATAATACCGTCTTTTGTTGTTGCTTTCAACTTCATTATTTCTAGCTGGTCTGCTTCTTGGAATGCTACAACTCTGTTATATACAAACATTGAAATCAATCTCAAAATTTGAAGTACATGTATTATAATTAGAATTTTTCTGAACACATTAGTTCCTCACACTTTCAAAATGGGACAAGTTAGTCCCTCTATCCATCAAGTGTTAAACACGTCAGCTAACACTTTCTACGTGGCACGATATGTTCTAACGTGTCATGTTTACATACACGTAATACGTTATTTCAGCCCAAATTAGTCATTAGCTTGACAGATTCTGAAATTCAATAAAGAGGGACATAGTAGTCCTACACGTTTTGGGACAAATTAATCATTCCAGAAACTAGTTCTCCTTATGTGTTTGGAAATGGTGAAGGACTATGGACTTTTTCTTAAAAAGGATAGAATTGTAGCAGCAAGAAAATAAGCTACTTTGTTCCTTTCTAATGGTATGATTCATTTAACTTAATGCTAAAAGCTTTTATTGGCAATGAGCCTTTTGGCCATATTTCTAGGTGCTGGACACACTATATTAAATCATAAACCCTTAGATGTGACAGAATCTCATGCATGCATTGAAATCATAATTAAATGAAGAAAGAGTCTATTACTTAGATCTTCATAAAAGCAGATAATAAAAGTACCTTTGAGGTTCTCCTTGGTGGCAGGTTATCAATATGAGTGGGTGTTGATGGTTGCTTGCAAGATCTTCCAATTCTAGAATCAGTTTCTTGGAACTTTTCTTCTCTCCCTATAGATGGAGGCAAAGAAGGTGTTCTTAGCAATTTGCTTTTCCTTCTATTACACTCTTTTTTATGATAATGTTCTTTCATCTGTGGTTTATTAGCTGCTTGAAGCACAACAGGATCTGAAGGTTGATGCACCAATCTGCTACCTTTTTATCTTCTTCTTCTTTCACTCTAAATTGTGGCATGGATGGTGCTCTTTGAATCTTCTTAGGAGATGGTTTACTTGTTGATGAGTTACTAGAAAATACATCAGAATCCTTCACCAAAAAATCTGGACTTATTAGTCCAGTTGAAGGGTAAGGATCAGAATGACACCTTGACATCTTTGGTTTTATAGTTAACAAGTTATCAAAGAACCAACACTCTTCAAGAAGATCCACTTCTTCAACTTTTTCATCTTTGCAAAAAGAAGAGCTATTATTTGTCTCCATAGTGTAGGTTTCCAACTTTGCCACACTTTGTTATGTTCTGAATTTATATATATATATATGCTGTCTTTAGCATATTGTATCCCTTGATTTATGTTTAGCATTAATTGAATGTTGCACAATAAAGAATGGTGATGAAGCTGTGTTTTTCTAGATAAGCCATGTGGGATATGATGCCATGTGCTTTAAGATGTTGTTTTTATTATTATTTTTTAGCTATAATGAGGTTAGTGTCCAAAAAATGTGTTGTATAATAGGGACATGTATTTGTCTAAGTCATTTTATGAAGTGAAATTATATAAAATAGCCAAGTGGGGCTATGAGGCATTTAAGGTCCACAACTAGAAAATAATTGGTGGGGACAATATCTCTGGAACTGGTTCTGTCATGACAGCACATCCCCATGTGATGAAGTTTTTGTTTATGCATGCATTTCACATCACACAACAAGTTAAATTCATTATTGTCTTTGCTACTCTGACTATTATTAGAACAAATAATTTCATTAATAGCTAATTATTTCATTTTCTTTAAGGATAATATTTTTTAAACATTATTAAGCTAATAAATTTTAATAATTTTAATAGTTTAGATAAATACATCAAAGACAATGTATTTTCATCAAATTAAATTATAATAATGTCAATAATTTTTATAAAAACTAATAATTAAGCTCTGAAAATATAATTTCCAAAGCAGCATCGTTGGTCTAGTGGCTTGAGATACTCAGGAGCGCCGGAGCTCGACCTGGTGCGCCATGTTCGATTCCAACACTGATAGACTCAGTGTTGGTCAATGTGAGTTTTTTTTCTAAACACGAGCAAATATTAGTTTTGTGGCTGCAAGTGCAATGTTACAGCTAAAGGGTAATGCAGACATCAAGATTGTGATAACTTAGGATGTAATGTAATTGCTGAAGACCGTGATTCATTTCCTTATGACTTTGGCTTTTTTTTCCCCACGACATGTCACGACGAACATTTGTCAGTTGTCACCCATGATTTAAGTACTTAGTATTATCAGCTAATACAACAAAAAAGCAATAATACTTCTTGTCTGTTTGTGAAACTGAAACAAAAGTTAGATAACTATGCATTAAACCAACAATATTAATAGTATTAAACCAGCCAATATTATAACACAACCCAAATAATCATACAACGCGAGAATATACTTATAGTTAGTCTCCACCTATATATGTCTACTACACATTTTTGTTACATCATCATTTTAACGCTTAGGAGGGAAACAAGAACTAAAATCAAAAAGTACTGTCAAAAAAAAAAAGAGAACTAAAATCAAAATGGAACATATTTACTTTCATATTTCAAGGGGAAAAAAATGAAAATACAAAAGCAATATAGGGAAAGGGGAGGCTTGCTTGGCGCTAAACACAAAATGTGATTGAGATTTAGGAAGAAAGAATAAGCGATAAGTAAGATTGAGACTGTGTAGATCAAGAGTGAAGGAAGAGTGGGAGGAAGGTATTGAAAAACATGTTTAAGTAAATTTGCATTAATACATTTACGAAAGAGAATTAAAACTGCAAGATATGTTTTATTTTGAAAGAGAATGAGTCACAATGGCAGTTTAGTAAATGACTAGGGGAAGAAGAGAGTGTGGATAGAACCACCCTAACATAAAATTTCATATTTCTGCTAACACTTCAAGGGGATTTCCTGTCGCCAAAACTATATTTGGATCTAAGAAAAATTTACATACAACTGCCGCATAACCACCAAAATTTGCTTAACAATTCAAATCTATAAATAAAACAAAATATAGCTCAATCTAAAGATAGCTTCTTTGTCTTTCCTATCAACTCTATCACAGAACAAAGGCACAAATTCTCAAATTTACAGTGAAGAGGGGCATCTTTGTCTGGATCCATAGCAACTAGTACTCCATCTCTGAACATAAACTTCAAATCAAGCTTCAGTGATTCATTCAGTACAGCATCTTTGCATGCAGTTGCATATTGGTTTGCTGAGTGAGAAACACATTCAGCTGCCAAAACACTTGTGCCTCGGTTTGAACAAACGAGAGGTGTCGCGTGCTCTTCATGTCTTGAAGTTTTATTACATAACTCACTGAAATCTTCCTCCATATAACATTTTCTAACTGCTGAAATAAGATCCACAGATAATGAAGCAACGACATCATGGATATCTTCTACTGTCCAACGTCTTTTGTTCAACCCCGCCTCGCGAACAAGTATTTTGTGAGTCAAATGATAAAGACTACTGAGACATCCAGGGCAACATTGATACATGCAAACAACCCCAGATTCAGCAGGACCACTGTCCTTACTTGAAGAGATATTGATATCTGCAGTATTCTCATGTTTATCAGAATTTGAAAAGATATCGATATCTGCGATATTCTCATGTTTATCAGAATTTGAAGAGATATTGATATCTGCAGTACTCTCGTGTTTATCAGAATTCGTTTTACTTAATTTTTCACCAGTATGATTAGAGACTGTCCTGAAGTTACTGGTCTCGACACTCTCTTCTGGTTCGCGGGCGGTGTGAAGTCCATTCTCCGAAAGGACTGTAGGCTGTGTGCACGGAGATTCATTCAACTCGTTTGAAATTCCACATTTCCCACCTGCCACTTCATGATTTCCAGCAGTCACTGACTCAGGTAGTCCAAATAATGTCCCATTTTCTTGATTCAAGGATGGACTAAGAGGTTGGTTTACAGGAGAAGAGTTGTTAATATGCTTATCTGGAGAAGAATGGTTCAGCAGAGATCCTTCAGAATTTGCATTTGTGCCCTCACGACCAAGATTATCTAAATTATTATTTTCGCCATTTAAGGAAACACACTCAGTTGTCATGGCAGGATTTTCCTTACAAGTTCTCTCCTGTGAGATGGTGACAGTCTTTGCCAAATCACAATCTTCACCTTCAGCTTGACAGTCTTCACCTTCAGCTTGACAGGCTTTGCCTGCGAGATCATTGTTTAATGACCCAACACTTTCTGGTGTAACCTTTGCTGCAAGCTCTGGGGAATCCTGCTCCAAACTGAAATGAAAGGAATTACTGTTAGAGACCAAGCCAGTACAAAAAGAGTAATATGAAGTAAACAATAGGTGACATAGCAATACCTCAGCAATGCATAAGCCCAGTTGTTGACCATATCTTCCAAATACGCCACTTGCGATAAAATACGAAGATACTGATATTTGTTTCTCCCAGCTTGAATTCTTGAATTGATTGTCTCAATTAAGACCTCAAGAACTTTCCTTACATCAAGGGACACTTCCCTGACTGATTTATAGACACCTTTGTATGCTGATAAACCAACAGCAACCAAGCCTCTGACTAAACCAGGGCTTTCTTTGCTTTTAATGCCACCAGAGCTACCAGAAACTGCCGCCTTGTCTTGTGAATTGTTAGGACGAACAATACAGGAATTGAAAGGCCAGCCCCTCCAAGGTCCACTTACATCAGCACAAGGACCTTCTTTGAGTTTCGACGTGACCCAACAAAGTTCAGCAAAATGAGGGTATAGAAGAATTTGATAGCCAAATGTGGATATTGCCAACAACAAAGTTGACTTTCCCTTCAGTGACCTACTGTTAGGTTGTGGAACTTTTGTAATGGATTCAGGAAGTTCGCTTTCATCCTTGTTGGCTGATTCATTTAATTCAGTCTGATTTAACTTATCTGTACAAATTTCATTTGATTCAATGGTTCTGTGGCCCTTCTGGACGCCCATGTGAATATGAGAACTCTGATAAATCAATTGAACTCGCTGCTCAACTACATTTCTTAATAGCTCCATTGCAGATAGATTAATTGCCAAGTCATGATCAAAATTCGCATCGATCTGGAGAGAAAATTGAGGAACCGTCTGTTCCAAAGGAGTTGATTGGCTGTCCTTAGATTGATAACTCCTGAAGAATTCTCTTACCCTGTGTGGAAGTTCTGCATAGGGAACTTCTGAAGTAGCCTTTTACAAATGAAAAGCAAAATATAAGATCGAGTAACCAATGCAAAATATCATAAATATTTTGTTAATATTACAATAAATCACCTATTAGTAAAAGTAAAAGGCTAATGGAGTAATCAACCAACATTTTGCCTAGCATTTTTACTGTATAAACTGGTGTACCCTAAATATTAAAAGCTATAAGCATTACTCGATATTAATATGCCATTGTACTAATATATAAATATAAATTCTTACATGAGAATTAAGAAATAGCCGAATCTATAAAAAGAATATAAAAATCCATTTATTAAACTAAAAATGAAAAAGCAAAAAAATCAAGGAACCAATTGTATAGAAGTTTTGACTTAAGCAAGATAAAGTGTTCATACCAGAATCATCAAGGATTTGGATAAACCAATGGACTCCACCTGCTCAATAAATGACATCCACGCATATGAAGCCTTTTTGTTAGCTTGGCATTTGGTCATCTCTGAGTTTTTCCCATTGATCTCATTTTCCTTCTTGGTAATTTGGCTGAAACCAGACTTGTCATCCATCTCAGGTGATAGATGACTTATTGAGCAAGAATCAGTCTTTTCAGCAATTTGGAAATCTCCCTCTACAGCCCACAAATCAATTCTAGGCATGTATGCAATGCAAGATTGCATGCTAGAACATTTCACTGCAACATAGAAACCAACTCTGAGTATAAGATATAGAAGTTATTACTACAATTATAAACAGCTGAGCGCCAATATTTTTTCATCGAACAACAAACTAAATTTTTCTCTCACACTTAGTATCTCTCGGCGGCTTGAAAAAAAATCCTTTTCTTTTCAAGCCTAAGCCAAAAGTCATAAGCCATAACCTCAACAAAATCAAACGAATTACTGATAACTTAATAGATCTCGGAGTTTTGTTAATTAGTATACGTAGCTGACACTCAATTCCAAAAGGATACTAACAAACATTAAATAGCTATAAAGTAAGAAAATGAAACATACTTAATATTTGTGCAATTCCTTGCACCACATCTCCATGACCTTCTTGTGAAATAGTTGCCATATCAATCTTTCGTACTTCAATATTTCCAATAAAGCAGTAAAGAAGGCATGAACCAAGATGTCTCTGGCCAGATCTGGAATTTCCAGAAATCAATATACGAAATCCCGATTTGTTGGTTAATGAAAATGGCATATCTGGTAATCTACCATTACGCATGTTAACATTGTTCTTTATGGAGGCTTCTAACTTCTGCTTGTTATCATTGGTATGATCCATGATATCACAAGAATCAGCAAAGCCATTGTCTGCAGACAAAATGCCAGAACAGGCAAGATTCTTCTTTACCTCATAAGCAATATTTGTTTCTTGAAGAAAATCATCAACATGCAACCACCAGTGATCAATAGGCATTTTCTTCTTCTCTAGAGCAGATATCATCACATTCTTGATCAATGTTCCCGCTTTAGATATGGGAAGTGGCAACCACAGACGTTCATCAAGATAAAGAGATACAAGAAGAGTGCATAATGGCCGCAATAAACAAGGACTAAGTTGGACAGGAAGAGGAGAGCATACTACATCGTTTGCAGCATTTCCAGCTTCTCTCCGAGAGCATGGCATTGGGGAAGACAAAAAAGCCTCTAACCAATCCCTCTCCTCCACTGTAAAAGATGGAAGAGAAGTTTGCTTACAACCGGAATTTCTTTTTTCAGCTACAGACAGCACCTCATGCAAAGGGAAATTTCTCTTCAGTGCATTCATGGCTGCTTGGGTACAAAGAGCCTGGAGATCAGCACCAGCATAGCCAGAAGTTTTCCTAGCAATCCACTCAAGCAGGGATCCAGTAATTGGTTTTGGCCACTTCCGGGTGTGAAGTGAGAGAATGGAAGCTCTGTCTTCGATTGATGGCAATGGAAAATAAATTTCCCGATCAAATCTTCCAGGGCGCCTAAGCGCTGGGTCAACAGCGTCTGGACGATTTGTTGCACCTATGACCACAACTGAACCCCTAGATTTCAAACCATCCATAAGAGCAAGCAATGTTGACACAACAGAACTATGAGTCTGATCTTGCTGCCTAGTACGGACGGGTGCCAGTCCATCTATCTCATCAAAGAATATTATAGAAGGTTGACATTTCTCAGCAACCTGAAATAATAGTCGTAGTTGGCGTTCAGCATCGCCCACATATTTCCCCAAGCAATCTGCACCTTTACGGGCAAAATATGCAATCCGTTTATCTCCACGAGCACAAGCACCTATCAATGCTCGGACCACTAAGGTTTTCCCAGTTCCAGGATACCCATGCAAAAGAACGCCTCTTGGTGGTGTAAGCCCTAGATTACCAAAAAGCTCGGGATATAGAAGAGGTAAAATAACAACTTCTTTCATACAACGGATGACATCTTGAAGCCCAGCAACAGATTCCCATCCCTGAAATGAATTCTCACTGGCAGAGTCTGAACCACCAATATACACCGGGGCTATTCTCAATAAATCACGATGAAGCCTCTTGTTCTCGCGTTTCAAAAATTCTTCATCCTCCCCACAATTTTCCAACCATCTCTCTTCTGCATCAATATCCTTTCTCAAAGCTTCATTTGAGCGTTTCCTTGTCTCCCACATCATTTTCCTAGCCCTCAACTTTTTTATCCGGACTAAGTATTTATTACCACAAGGTTGGAAGAGATGCCGATGATCTGTGCAAGCTATAAGAAATTTGCGATGATCAAATATGCAACCATTTGCTCTTGCACAAGGCTGCAAAACACAGAGGGTGTTAGTTCTGGTTAAGATTGGTCAAAAAAGAATGCTTTCCTTGCTTGTAAAAGCAAAGCAAAGGGTATTCATAATGTTTGTAAGTGTAATTTTTAAAGAAAGAACATGTGGCCAACCAAGTGATAAGTTTTGGGACAACGATCAACACGACAACCGATGGTTGCCCCTCGCCTTCCACAACGTGTGCACTTCAATGCTCTTCCTCGGCAAAGCGCAGCCCTCACATTTTTTAAGCATCCCAAGCCAGCAAAATAAACCTGCAGAGTTTGTCATGCTGAATACTTCATTTAACATAAAGGTTGACTAAGCTACAAGGGCGGATTATTTGAGCATGTCAAGTCTAAGCAACAAGACCATTAAGCTGATAGAGTTTTAACAAAGAATGAGAAAAAGAGCATTTTTCCTTATAAACTGACAATATCAGCTGATTTCCATAGACAAAATTAATTATGTAACATCCATATTCTATTAAAATTAAAAAATTATATGTTCATTTGGAAATCAGGACAGATGGAAAAATCGAAATGATGCACAAAGGATTAAATAAAAGAAGTTTAAGCAATGTTCGAAGAAATGCCACGGCTTCAGAAGTATAAAGCATCTGAGTTTAGGTCATGTCTAGTGTTCTATCTACGTCCTAAGCCAAGTACTGTAAAAGCAAACAGATTTATGCCATAACTAGGAAGTTGAGATGTATTTGTAATCAGTACACATGCTACCTCTAACAATTACCACACCAAACAGACATGGAGCATTAGCGTATTTAGTAGTAGGTCTTAACATGCCACTATGATCAGCAAGTCTGCAATATTATAAAACAATTAGCAATTTAGCATGGTCATTCTCTCAAGTCTTAGATTAAAGTTCAAGCTCGCATAGGAAGGCTTTATGATGCAAACCAATATTCAAAAAATTATTAGATTAAAATCACACCTCTGGACTCCATACAGCACAATTTTGATGCACCCATATCCCAGCAATACCGTAACGATCATTAATAGGACCCAAGAGACGCCCAAGCCAGCCAGGTTCATCATCAAAACCATCCCAGGTATCATAAGTAGGCTGCTCTGAAGCTGATGAACCGCTATAAGCTTCGTTTTCACTTTCACCATTATCCTGAACCAACCTTTTTGGAGGCTTACCATCACCCCCTCTGCCACACAAACCACACCTTCTGCCCTCTTTGATATGTCGGTACGTAGACTTGTCATTTGAAGCTTGTTTTAACTCATCCACCTTCCCAGTATTTATATCTTTCAAGACATTTTCATCCATGCCAACATCCTCCTTATCAACCAATCCTTCATTATCTACCTGTTTTGTCGAAATTCCAACAATTTCAGCCACATCACTTTTATCTTTGCCATCCTTCACACTCTCTAACTGATCATCCTGTTCATCTTCAGATTCTATACGTTCCTCCGTCTCCCGTTCTACACCACCACTACCCTCCTCCTCCTCTGCTTGCAAATCAGCATTCACATCCCTTAAATCTATCCCTCTAGACGACTCCAGCTCCGGAACAGAAGCACTCTCCTTGCCTTTATTCGATCCAAGCTCCACTTCTTGACTCTTACTCTCATCCAAACTCCCCCCACCCTCATTCTCTTTATGCCCTTTTTCATGCTTTGTTGCTTCCCTCTTCCCCCGTCTCTTCTTCGATCTCTTCTTCGACTTGACTGTTTTCGGCATCAAACCTTCCAACTCCTGTGTCCTATCAACTTCCAACTCCTCCGTCCTATCAACTTCCAACTCTTCCTTCCTATCAACCTCCAATTCCTCTTCAAACAGCTTCCTTTTCCTACTGGGCGTTTTCCTCTCCTCCTTTACCTCTAACCCCACATTCCTACCCCTCGACCGCAATCTCGAACTCCATTTCCCACTATCAGAACCCCCACTTTCTCTCCCTAAACTCTTAACACTCTCAACACTCCTTGGACTCACACCCTTCCCCAACTTAGGCCTTTTCTTTTTGGGAGAAGGAGACGCATCGAGCATAACAGGAGCACGCCGAACCCGTGAGCTTCGACGAACCCCTGAATCAGGATTCAAAGCATCATCATCCTCATTTAACTCACCATGGTTTCTATTGTACTCTTCCTCGCATATTGCATCCAATTTCTTGTGCTTTTTCTTGACCCGCGAACCTGATCCACCACTGCCTTTCTGCTCCGATGATGAAGGTGATAATCGCATGACAACAAATAAAGAAAGATGTCAAACACACAGCACAAAAAATAAAAGCGAAAAAAAAATGGGAAAACTTTTTTCGCTCTTTCAAAATCTAGCAAATGGGCATTTGCTGATTGTCTTCTTCGTCCAATTGGGTATTCAGATTTACTCAAATTGAGAAGAAAAACTATCAGTAGGAGCTGAGTTTGATGGTCAAGGGTGAGAGATTTTTGAGGGGAACCGAAACCCTAGAAATATAATGGGCAAAGGGCAAAGAATCTTCGTCAGGGTTTCGGTTCGATTGAGGGGAAGTTCTGTTTCTTTTTCGCAGTGAAGATTAGGGTTCTGAGTTCTGTGGTTCTCTGAAGCTTTCTTCTTCGTTTTATGTGTTTTCTCAAATTTTGCGTGTTGTGGCTAGTGGCTACACAGAGAAGTGAAAATTAGGAAGGGTTTTCGCTCCAGTATTTCTATGCTCAACACGCTCCAATGGGTCGCGTGATTCCACGCGATGGATTCTAGAGAGATTTTTTTTTAGTACTCTCTCTGTTTTCAAATATAAGCAAATATACTCAATTTTTTCTTGTTACTTAATATAAGCAAGTCAAAATTTTTTCTGATTGAATGTTATATTTTTATTATAATTTTATAAAATTAGATAATTATTCAAAAATTTTAAAATGTTAACATACATGTAGAAGCATTTAGATTTTGTCAAAAAAAATAGCACTTAGAAATATATTTTTCAGGAGTTATTGTGTTTAAATATTTTTTAGAAAATTTGCATTTTACTAATCATTCATATATTTTTTTATCAAAAGAAATATGATTCGTAATTTTTTTTTTAAAAAAAGCATTCAAATGTATGGACAAAATACATTATGGTGGTACACATAAAAAAATGAATAAAGTATGATGGTACACGCGCTGGGAGAAGAAACTAGGATAAATGTCTTAAAGGTGTAGTTTTGCCAAATTTTCTGGTAAATCCCATTTCATCAATCGTAGTGTTGCCGCCAAAAATGTGAGCCTTTGCATTCCTCAAATATATAAAGCAAATTGGAAGGGTATGGGGGCGCATGCATTTGTATTTGTATTTGTATAGGGGTTTGGAATGGGCAACGGCTCCTTAAATTTCAAATATGCATGTGTTAGCTTTTGTAGGGCAACTTGTGCCAACGGTGGGTTTACCTCATACATAATAATAGAGGAGAGCTAGTTAAGTTGTCACTTGGTATTTGTGGCATTGAAGTATATGTGTAAGACTAAGCTCATTTGAAGTATATGTGCAAGACTAAGCTCATTTGAAGTTATTTACAGGCAAAACATTATTAGATCTTAGTCGAATTTCGCATTCAACGAACAAGAGACGACCGAGAAGAAGGGTCGCTAGTTAGCGAGTCGATGGAAGATCATAAGTGTAGTTGGATCGTTTAGGAGAGACGCATAGGACCCACAATTTAGCAGTTGAGTTTAATAGATAAAAAGAGGAAACGTTGAGAAAGTTGGAGGTGCGTCTAAAATCAAGGGGGTAAGTGGATGAAGTGTCGAGTCATGCGTTAGGAATACACGCGAGAAATATCTGGAGCCCCACTATACGGAACATATATGGTTAGTGGGTGGTTATTCTTAGTTGAGTAACAGTTAGTCGAAGCTTAGTTAAATGTTAGTCAAAGTTAATCGCCTATAGAGACTAGGCTAAGACTTTGCACTTACATATATATTGCTTGTAGATATTTAAGCACACACCAATCAACACAAGTTTGTTTTTTTAAGCAAATTTTACTTCTTATCGTACCGCAGTTTACTAGAATAAAACGTTCAATCACCTATCCTACACTCTTTGGAGTAGTCGGGAAATCCGTAATTGTGAGACAGAGTTCCCCCCTCTGTAATCGTTAGAAGAAAAAGGGAATCACTGTTAAGAATTATTAGTCGATTCTCGTCTAACTTTCAAATCGAAAATAGAAGTGATTCTTTTGGAAAGCTCATGAGGGGAACCTCTGAAAACTCAAAACATCGAGGAAGACGATCTTCTCTGATGGAGCAACAAAAAAGTGAAGATACGTAAAGAAGTTGATGTCGAAGATGGAAGAAAAAAGACAAGTAGAGGATGGAGGATGTGGGGGGAGATCGTCCTCCAATTACTTTCACAAAGGCACTGATAAATGCCTTTGGCGACAATATGATTTGGTTGAGTATTGGGGTGACTACAATGAGGAGGACATGTCACAAAATAATTGCTATAAGAAGGATGAAAAGGATAGCGAGAGCTGGTGTGTGGAATATGCCACATACACTTGAGTGCAAGTATACACTGTCCAAAAACAAGTAGTAAAAAGATCGAACCCACAGAGATTGAAAAACTCACTTTTAAATGATATAAAGTAATAAAGTGTAAAGTCACTAAGTAACAAAATAATTTTGGATTTTGTTTGATGATCACAACTAAGTTAGAAAACTAAGAAAGAATGTTGATAGTGTAAAAGAGAAAAGCTAGTTGGAATGTCTTCATCAAGTAATTTACTTAAAAGTGTATGATGCAGTATGTGATGCAATTGCAACCAATCTCATTGCATTAGCTATGTGCCTTTCGGTCACTTTCTTGAGAGTATCATTACCACTCTTATGATCCTTGTTCTATGCAAAGAAGAAAGGGGTGTTAGTGCTATCTTGCCTCCTAACAAGTATCACTTTGCTTAAGTGAATTCACTCTTGTATTTTAAGTACCCACAATTATCCTATGGACTATACTATCCTATGTCTAGGACTTAGCATGGTTTTCTCACAAAGTTTTCTTTATGTAAAACACTCACCCATATTAGTTCTTGAGTTCTTAATTGTAAGCCATGTGCGGTCATTTACAATTCATACTTATTCTAAGTGATCAAGTTTAAAATAAGTAATAAAAATATTATCAAGCAAGAACTAAAGTACAAACATACATACATGCAACATACTTACTTAAAAGCTCATTAAATGATTAGAACATTCCAACTAAGAAAGGTTTAGCTAACAAGAGACATTGCAAGATATATATAAACCGAATAGACCATGTTTATATATATAGAAATCACTAAAGAGAAACAACAAGAGTAAAGTTACAATTGTTGAAAACCTTTATATGAAGTCTTCTAGCAATGCACTAGCATTACTCCTTAGCACTATACAAACACTATGAAAATGAGTAAAGGAGGATTTATGAATTCCTTCCTCTTCCTCTAAAAATATAAAAACTAACTATGTATATTGAAATTTTGATCTAACTTATGGATTGTGATATATTTCCAAATGAAGATGTGAGGTCCTTTTATAGCCTTCAAGTGAGGTGCTTCCTTTCTTCATGTTGAAGTCATCTTGAGTGGATCATAGCCGTAGTTGCTTTTGAAGTTAATCCCATGTTGAAATCTTTGACTTGATATATAGGGCGGTTCCATGGTGTTAGAACATGTGTCCCTATTGGTGACTCTTCAAAGCTATGCCTATAGCTATGTGTGAATGGTAGGCGCTACTATACATTGTTGGATGGCATCAAGGAAGCGAGGCAGGGAGGTCATCACATTGCATGTGGATGCATATGAAACAGTCGCTTATTCACCAAGTTACGCCTTGAGAATTGATGCGAGGATCGGTCAGGGAGCATTGATCTGACAACATTGAGGCTATGCAGACCAACAAAACATCAAACATACCACAATATATCCAAAATGGCCTATAAATAACTATAACCATTCAATTCACTCAAGTTAGCATATATCACATAAAATACTATATAAACTCTTTATTATTACTTGAAAGAGAGCAAATACTAAGTTTAAACATATGAAATACTCTATATAAAATAGAGTTATCACACCCCCAAACTTAAACCATTGCTTGTCCGCAAGTAATGACAAAGACAAACTATTTAAAAAACTATAATTCTAAAAAAAATAGATCAGTTTGATTTGGATTTTTCATGAGGAGTTCCCTATGAACTTCATTTATCAACAACTTTTCTTGTGCCTTTATTTCTTCAAAACCACCAAAGTTATTCAAACTCTCTTGTGTGTGTGTGAACCCACTGAGTTGAGATTGGTTCCAAGACTAAGTAAAAAATTTCCTCCTAGCCTTTGAAAGGATTGGTTCATCTTTGGTCACACCAAATTATTTTTCAAAAGAAAGTTTAGACTCACAAAATTTTCTCAAGTGTTGGGGAGTTCTAAATTTCAAAGGACTTGATTGAATCTTTCAAAGCTTTTGAGCCAATGCAATTTTCTATTTTTTTATGTGGATCTTTTTGTGCAAATGCAATACTTCTTTGAAGTGTTTTTGTGCATTGATTTTTTTCTGCATTTTGCTTTTCTTCAGTGCAGTTTACATTGATGCAGCTGCACTGATGATGCTTTTTTCTTTTTCTAGCTCATACCTTCCTCACTGACCTCCAGATGCAAATGCACTTTGGCACAGGTCTTTGACCTCCAGATGCATATATTTTTTCTTTGCACTTTGCACAAAGTTGATTTATTGAACTATCCTCCAGATACATTTATTCCTGCATGGCACAGGTCTTTGACCTCCAGATGCATTCATGTACTTAGGCACAGGTATAGTTTCAAAAGATTCAGGATATGGCTTGTCCACTTTTTTGTATTCTTTTTCTACATTGTTTACTCTTATACTTTTGAAATTCAGCCTTTGTTTTTCATAAAACACCCCCAAACTTAATTCTTTAAGCTCTTCTTTCTTTAGTAAAGCTTTGTTTTGACTTAAAGCTTACCAAAAATTCCCACTGCATCAGATTGATCTTTTAAATAGCAAGGTTCTTTTCACAAACTTAGTTTTGAAGTGTTGAAGTGAAAATAATTTTGGTTTTTCCGAGAAATAAGGCTTCTTTTCATCATTGAAATTCCATCCATAGTGGCTTTCACCATATTTTTGAAAAAGCGATCTTTTCTACTAAAATATTTAGATACTACTTTTGTTAAGTACATCTAATATTTAAACAAACTAAAAACTACTTAAAACATATATATTTACTAAATAAAACATATTAATTAAACACACAACATATTAGATAGAAAACATATTAAAACATAACATGCAAATCCCCCCCAAACTTAAGGGGTGCGATGTCTCTCACCGCAAATTTGTTCAAAAGCAGACAAATCATTTGTTCAAAATAGGGGAGAGGGATTAGTACAACCAGGGAAATAGTTCAAAACAGAATTAACACAAGTTATAGCAGTAGTAGGTGAAAACATGTAAATGATACTCATTTCTTGGCTCCACTCCTAATTCTGGTGCTTTGCCTGGATGGAGGAGTGTGTTTCACCTTCTGCTTCTTCTCCTTAGGCTTGCTAGGTGTTGCTTCTGTAGGTGCAGATGCACCTCCTACTTATGGTGTAGTTGCAGGAATTTGTTCTTGAACTGATGCGGAGTGCATCGATCTTGGCTACATCGATTTCTTTCTCTTTGGAGTTAATTTTGCTGCGCTTCCCAGCGAGTTGCTTGAAGAATTTACGAGTATTGTGCAATGCTTCCCTCTTACTGCTTTGCCATTTCTTCCGTAACCATTTTAATTGTTGCCTCATCATGCACGGTTGTTATCTGTTGTGATGATCTGAACAAGTGATCTGAGAGCATCACTCTGCATCTCAACAGTTTGAGTTCTTCGTCTCCTTGGCGGATGATTCTTCTTCTTTGTCTTCTTTGTTGAGTCCTTCTTCTTTACATTTTTCTGCAAAATCTCTTTCTCAAGAGCGAAAATAACATTAGTAGTAATGTTGCTTGGGCTAGAAGGTGCTTTATTTGTCTGTTGGCATAACGAGGGGTTGATTGTTCTGTGTGAGTTGTTTCTTTTGGTTCATTTCTTGGAGGGTGGTGGAGGGGTTGTTTGTGGTGGTGATTGTGATAGGGTGGTGGATCATTGAGGGAGGGTAATGGTGATTTTGGAATGGAGGAGGATTCTTGGTTAGGTGAGATGATGGGTGTTTTAGTTCTTGGTGAAGTGATAGGGGTTTGTTGTTGGGTTGATCACGAGAAGTTTGTTTGGCATATTTACGCTGCAGCAATCTCTTCTAAGATCACACTCTCACTTTGTTCCTCTTCTTCATCAATTTCCTCATCACTCTCTTCTTCCTCTTTCTTCTAACTCCTTATCCATTTCTTTTAATTCCTCACTCTCGACTTGATTGAGAATCATACAATTCTTCCACAATAGGTTCTACTACACAACCTTCTTACAGACTTTTTGTATTGTTTCCTAGTCACCTTCTTTTTAGTGCTAGGTTCTCCTACCTTCTCCTTTCCTTTCCCTTCTTCTTCAACTTCTTTCTCTTCTTCTTCTTTCACCTTCGGATCTCGGTACCCAACTTGGGAATTCGGGGCATTCAACTTGCCCCACAAGATCAAAGATCTTGTCAAAGACCAATTGAAGCTATCATGTTGATCATTCTGAAATTTCCAGATTGCCTCCTTTATACGCATGTAATGCTCTTGCATTGCAGGTCACGTGAGCCTCTTACATTCTCAACTTTTCCTTCACTTCAAAGACTTCAATTACTGGGGAAATTTTCTTTGTTCATTAGCAAAGAATAGGGACTCCTTCTTTCATGCATAGCTCGGTAAGACAAGGAAAAAAGCAAATCTTTTGACTTATTTGAACATGCAAGAATTTCCTAGCAATCAATCTACCTATGTCTACATGTCCTTCAGAGAAATTGTATCTAGCAAGATCAATCTCTTTGGTCATAGCATATGTATGTGATGTAAAGCAAAATTGAATTAGCTATGAGCAGATGCCATTACCTAATGCATTTACCAAATAGTTACTTCTAAGCTTAATCTCATTAGGTGTGAATTTTTCCCCAAACAGACCTCAGGTATAGCAATCCTACTCCTTATTTCTTCCATTTCTTTCTTAAAGGCATTTGCCACTCTATTTTCAAATTCATTCCCATTATATTTCAACATATAATGTTCATTCAATTTCTTTGCATGGAAGTGTACAAGTTTACCTCTCACCATGGAAGTGTAGGAATGTTCTGCTCCTTCTTGTGGTGTGATGCGGCGTAGAATTCTCTCACTTTATGTCTTCAATATAGCCTCCTCTTGGTAGCACGAAGTGGTCCCACCGAGATTGGCCAATCGTTGACATGAATGATGGGCTTGCCTTCTTCAAATCATACCTCTCTCGGGTAGTAGATGCATGTTCCACGGATGAACATTGTCATCGATTCGATTGATGATTCTTTGGCTTTCCCTTTCCTTGATGATGATGATCCTCGCATGCATGGCTTTCTTCTCTTTTTGGGGAGTTTTGGCACGCTCGCTTTGATTTCACTGTCTTTGATTGCTTCTTCACCATTGTAATGAATTTCTAGGTTTTTGATTGCTTGTGTGTTTTGGAAAAGATTGGATTGAGACCGAGAAGATTGATTTGTGTTTCGATGAGAGAATTTGTGAGAATTTGCGAATGAAGGGGTAACGGTAACAATGAAGGCTTTATGTTTCGGGGAAGAGGAAGTTAGTGGAGTTATTAGGTAGCCGCATTGGCATTGCGTCTTTGCGCATGCATCTTGCCAAGTGTCTTGCTTTGGCTACCAATGTGTCATTTAATCTTGCTTAACCTCTTTTGATCTTCCTGAAGCCTTATGATTCACACTTAACCAATTTTCTTCAAGTTTATAAATTTACGATGCGGGGCACATTTTCCTTCAATGCAGTGCACTTGATGCACGGTGCATTAGTTTCTCGTGATTTCAAAAAACAACTAAAAACATAAAATTGCACAAAAATAATTAAAAACAATGGGTTGCCTCCCATCAAGCGCTTGTTTTAAGAGTCTTGTCAGCCTGACTACCTCTTTTCACTTAGAGATTTTGCAAATGGGTGGTGGTTTTGTCTCTCACCACATGTTCACCATAGTACATTTTCACTCTCTCGACCATTCACCTTGAAGACGATATTTGAGGATTTATCAAATAAGTCTCTCTGCTCCATGTGGATAAACCTTTATCAACTTAAATGGTCCTGACCACCTTGACCTTAGTTTTCCAGAAATAGCTTCAACTCTAGAGTTGTATAGCGAAACTAGTCCTCCTTCTTTCAATTCTCTTCTCGAGAATTTTCTTGTCATGCCATTTCTTAGTCTTAGCTTTGTAGATTTCAGCATTCTCATAAGAGGTTTGCCTAATTTCTTCTAACTCATCAAGCTCTAACATTCTCTTTTTACCTTGTTCAAATTGAAATTGAGCTTCTTATTAGCCCAATAAGATTTGTTTTCCAATTCTACAGGTAAATGGCATGCTTTTCCATAGACTAATTTGTAAGGGGACATTCCTAAGGGTGTTTTGAATGTTGTTCTATATGCCCATAAGCATCATCCAAATGTAAAGACCAATCTTTCCTATTTGGACTTACCATTTTTCTAGCATTCTCTTAATTTCCTATTGGATAGTGCAGCATGTCCACTAGTTTGAGGATGGTAGGTGTAGCTATCTTATGCTTAACTCCATACTTAGCTAGAAGGTTTTCTATGATCTTATTGCAAAAGTGTGAACCTTCATCATTAATGATAGCTTCTAGGAGTTCCAAATCTAGTGAATATATTTCTTTGAAGAAACTTACTCAACCGATTTAGCATCATTATTAGGTAATGCTAACGCCTCTACCCATTTGGACACATAATCAACACTTTACTAAGATATATAAATTGCCAAAAGAGGTGGAAAAGGTCCCATGAAATCCATGCCCCAAACATCAAATAATTCAATTTCTAAAATATTTGTTCTAGGCATTTCATGCTTATCGGAGAGATATTTCTGCTTTTTGACATTTATCACGATGTTTTGACCATAAAATAAGAATCTTTAAATAAAGTAGGCCAAAAATAACGGTATTGTAATACCTTAGCCTCTTTGTACTAGTACTTCCAAAGTGTCCTCCATAAGGTGCGAGAATGGCAATGCGAAATAATTGCTTGTTGCTCCTCTTCAGGTATGCATTTCCTCATTAATTGATCAGGGCACATCTTGTAAAGGAATGGATCATCCCAATAGTATTGCTTAACCATGTGGAAGAACTTTCTCCTTTGTTGATATGTCATACTTATCGGTACTTACTTTGCTTGCAAGGAAATTGACAATATCGAAGAAACCATGGCGCGAGATGCATTTGATGCTCTGCATTGCTTATAGCAAATCACGCTTTCATGTTTTGCATTGATTGTGATTGCCAATAGTTTCTCATCAGGAAAGCTCTCCTTGATTTCTTCTCCTAGTGTACCAAGTGATTCTCCTTCAATCCTTGATAAATGGTCTGCTACTTGATTTTCTACTCCTTTCTTGTCTCTAATTTCTAAATCAAATTCTTGTAGGAGTAAAATCCACCTTATCGACCTTGGTTTTGCATCCTTCTTTGAAATTAGATACTTAATGGCGTGAGTGATCGGTGTAAACAATAATTTTAGTGCCAACTAAGTATGATCTGAATTTTTCAAATGCAAATACCACAACCCGATAATTCCTTTTACGTGGATTGTGTAGTTCACTTGAGCTTCAATTAATGTTTTGCTAGCATAATATATGGAATGAAAGACCTTATCATACCTTTGCCCAGAATTTGCTCCTCTTGCAAAGTCACTAGCATCACACATTAATTCAAATGGTGCTGCTCAATCTGGAGTTACTATAATTGGTGTCTTTGTCACCATGCCTTTTTAAGCTTGTCAAAAGCTTCTATACAAAAGTTATCAAAGATAAATTCTACATTATGTTGCAAAAGCATACATAATGGTTTTGAGATTTTAGAAAAATCTTTGATAAACCTTCTATAGAAACCAGCATGGCCTAAGAAGCTCCTGATACCTTTAATTGTATTGGGTGGTGGTAGATTCTCAATGACATCAACTTTAGCTTTGTCTACCTCTAGACCTTTCTTTGAAATCCTATGTCCTAGCACTATGCCTTCTTGTACCATGAAATGGCACTTTTCCCAGTTTAAAACTAAATTTGTTTCTTCACATCTCTTGAGAATTTGTTCCAAGTTTGTTAAGCAAACTTGAAATGTCTCTCCAAAGATAGAGAAATCATCCATG
Organism: Oxytropis ochrocephala; assembly: GCA_020916435.1. Classification (NCBI taxonomy): domain Eukaryota; kingdom Viridiplantae; phylum Streptophyta; class Magnoliopsida; order Fabales; family Fabaceae; genus Oxytropis; species Oxytropis ochrocephala. Next base: position 102,446,609 of record CM037093.1, read on the forward strand.
AATACTTCCATTGATTGCTCAATGAAATCTGAGAAAATAGACATCATGCATCTTTGGAATGTAGCAGGTGTATTACATAAGCCAAATGGCATTCTCCTAAAAGCAAAAGTACCATAAGGGCATGTAAAGGTGGTTTTGTGTTGATCAACAGGCTCAATGGCTATTTGATTATAGCTTTGAGTAGCCATCTAGGAAACAATAAAATTCTTTCCTCGCTAATCTATCTAGCATTTGGTCTATGAATGGTAAAGGAAAGTGATCCTTTTGGTAGCTTTGTTGAGTTTTTCTGTAATCCATACAGATTCTCCACCTGTGTGATTCTAGTTGGTATCAACTCATTCTTTTCATTAGGCTATTACTTGCACCCCCTTTCTTTGGTACACATTGGGCAGGACTTACCCAAGCACTTTCTCGATATGGGAATATGATTCCAGCATCTAGCCACTTAATAATTTCCTTTTTTCACAACCTCTTTCATAATAGGATTTAGTCTTCTTTGACTCTCTTATCTTTGTTTTGGAATTTTCTTCCAAAATGACTCTATGCATGCATATAGAAGGACTAATTCCTTTGATATCTCGCCATTTGCCAACCTATAGCTTTGGTATGCTTCTTGAGAGTACTAATGAGATCACTTTCTCTGTTTTGATGTTAAATCGAAGCAATGATAATGTGTGTAAAGTCTCATTTGTTCCTAAGAATGCATACTTAAGGTGTTCAGCATATCTTTAATTCTAACTTAGGAGGTTGTTCTATCAGCGTAAGTTCTTCTTGAGTGTTGGATCCTCAAGATCGAGTGGTTCATAAGTCCTAGCCCATACTTCCTTACAAGAGTTTTCTATTGGCGCATTTCTTTTTCTAGTATTTCTCAAGATCTAGCAATGCAATGCATCTAATGCATATGCATTGGCTAAGTGATCATCTTGCTTGTAAAATTGTTTTTCTACCAATTGATCTAGAGAGAATAAGGATGAACACTCTTATGTTTCCTCCGAAGGATACTTCATAGCATTCATTACATTGAATTTTATCTCTTGATCATTCACTCTCATGAGTGAGTTCACCTTCTCGCACATCAATTATGGTTTTACCATTTGCTAAAAATGGTCTTCCCTAGGATAATAGTAGCACTTCACTTATCTCTGCATCAAAGTCAAGGATAACAAAATCTACTGAGAATACAAATTTGTCTACCTTAACTAGGATGTCTTCTATGATACCTTCTCGGGATGATAGGCTATTGATCTATCTGCTAATTGAAGTGTTACAGTGGTTGGTTTTGCATTTCCTATTTCTAATCGGGTCAAAAATAGATTTAGTTGATGCTTGCACCTAAATCACATAAAGCTTTACAAAGATAGGATTTTCCTATAGAAAATGGAATTGTAAAACTACCTGGATCCTTCAATTTCCTAGGGATCTTATTTTGCATAAGCAAACTACAATCTTCTGTCATGGCAAATTGCTTTCAAACTCACTTAATCTTCTTCTTGCTTAGTAAGCACATCCTTCATAAATTTTGCATAATTTGGCATTTGTTGGAGAGCTTCTACTAAGGGAACATTGATGTGTAATTGTTTTAGTACACTCTAATAATTTACTAAACCGCTTCTCCTCATGCTTTTTCGGTCTTTGAGGGTAAGGAGGAGGAGAAGTATTCGTGTACTAACTTAGGTAGTGGACTTTGAACTTCTTGTGATGCAGGGAGCACTAGATGCTTCTGCATTGGTTTCTTTTTTGATTTTTGGTTTTTCTCCTTTATCTACACTTTCCTTCTCGCTTAACTCTACCAAATCCTTACCACTTCTTAATGAAATAGCCTTAACTCCGCTTCTTTTCCTTTGGTTTGGGAGGGGTAGCTCAGATTTTGAAGGTAAGGCACCTGTGGGCCTTGATACTGAGCGTAGGCTAATTGACCAACTTGATTCTCTAAGTTTTTAATGGAAGCATCTTGGGTTTGTCTAGCAATTCTAGATTCACCTATGAATGCTTTAAGCATGGTTTCTAGAGAATTCTCGGTGGTAGGTTGAGAGTTTCTTTGGTTAGTTTTGAGTGAAATCTGGTGGGTTGGTTTGTGTAGTTGGAGCGGTTCTAGATGCGGAGTGCACTATTATTGTTCCATCTAAAATTTGGGTGATCTTTCCAACCGGGATTATAAGTGTTGGAATAAGGTTGTTATTCCTATTATAACCTACATAATTTACTGAGAGATAGGGTTGCTTAGAACACTCTCATACAAGTGACCTCCTCCACAAGACACACCAACTAGGTGTGCACGGAGGTACTTGTTCTATCACTGCTTAAGAGTCTTTCACGGTGATGCACGGTGCATTAGATGCAGAGTATTGTTGCGAGAAGTGAAGTTTTTCATCAAATTAGCTAGAGTGGCTACTTGAGCAGATAGATAGGCGGATATATCATTGATTTCATGTACCCCTGATGGTTTCTTTTGGTAGCTTATCCTCTCGATGGGCCAACTAGAGCTATTAGTGCTATTCTATCAATTAATTCACATGCTTCATTGTATGATAGATTTAATAACACTCCACCGAGATGATGCATCAAGCATTATTCGGTTTGAGGTTCTAAACCATTATAAAATGTTTCCATTTGAATAATAACAGTAAAACCATGATGAGGACATTTTCTTAAAAGTTCCTTCCATGTTTCCCGTGCTTGAAATAAAGACTCAAACTCTTTTTGTCTAAAAGATGTAATATCATTTCTTAACTTGGCATTTTTGATAGGTGGGAAATATTTTCCTAAAATTTTTCAAATTATTTCATTCCATGAATGGATAGAGTTAGGCTCTAAAGAATTTAGCCAAGCCTTGGCTCTATCTCTCAAAGAATATGGAAATAACCTTAATCTAAATGCATTTTCACTAACACCAGTAAAATAAAATTACTACATACTTCTAGAAATTGCCTTAAATGCAAATGAGGATCTTCATGAGGAGATCCTCCAAATTGACCAATAGTTTGAAGCATTTGAAACATCATAGGCTTAAATTCAAAATGCATGGCATCAATATGAGGTCATTTATACTAGTTTGCATGTTTTGATGATCAAATCGAAAGCATAATCCCTCATAGGTCTATCTCTATCATTAATCATACCTATGTGATCCATGTGGATGAGATTTTCTCTTTATGAACTTCTTCTCTTCAAAGAGTATCTTTGTGATCCGTGGCCTCCTCACCGAGTGTGGCCTTGAGCTTTGTTCTTCATCAGAAAGACATGTTGCTTTGGCTTGTTGATTCTGTTTTTTTGGAGTCTTAGCAATCTCCTCTAATTTTCTTTCTATTTCTAAATCTAAACTATATTCTGAGTTCTGCTTGCAGTTCTGTACATATACTAAGTATCATGTAATCGCATTGTTGTAAAACTCTAAAACTGAGAATTTATATACAACACTAAATTACTCAATATCGAGAATTTTAAAAAGAATTTACTTCAATCCCTATGGCACAACGGCGCAAAAACTTGGTGTGTGGAATATGCCACATACACTTGAGTGCAAGTATACAATCTGTCCCAAAAACAAGTAGTAAAAAGATCGAACCCACAGAGATTGAAAAACTCACTTTAAATGATATAAAGTAATAAAGTGTAAAGTCACTAAAGTAACAAAATAATTTTGGATTTTGTTTGATGATCACAACTAAGTTAGAAAACTAAGAAAGAATGTTGATAGTGTAAAGAAGAAAAGCTAGTTGGAATGTCTTCATCAAGTAATTTACTTAAAAGTGTATGATGCAAGATGTGATGCAAACCAAAGACTGAATCTTGTTGCATTAGCTATGTGCCTTTCGGTCACTTTCTTCGTGAGTATCATTACAGCTCTCTTATGATCCTTGTTCTATGCAAGAAAGAAAGGGGTGTTAGTGCTCATCTTGCCTCCTAACAAGTATCACTTTGCTTAAGTGAATTCAACTCTTGTATTTTAAGTACCCACAATTATCCTATGGACTATACTATCCTATGTCTAGGACTTAGCATGGTTTTCACAAAGTTTTCTTTATGTAAAACACTCACCCATATTAGTTCTTGAGTTCTTAATTGTGCCATGTCCTGGTCATTTACAATTCATACTTATTCTAAGTGATCAAGTTTAAAATAAGTAATAAAAATATTATCAAGCAAGAACTAAAGTACAAACATACATACATGCAACATACTTACTTAAAAGCTCATTAAATGATTAGAACATTCCAACTAAGAAAGGTTTAGCTAACAAGAGACATTGCAAGATATATATAAACTGAATAGACCATGTTTATATATATAGAAATCACTAAAGAGAAACAACAAGAGTAAACTTACAATTGTTGAAAACCTTTATATGAAGTCTTCTAGTAATGCACTAAAGCATTACTCCCAGCACTATACAAACACTATGAAAATGAGTAAAGGAGGATTTATGAATTCCTTCCTCTTCCTCTAAAAATATAAAAACTAACTATGTATATTGAAATTTTGATCTAACTTATGGATTGTGATATATTTCCAAATGAAGATGTGAGGTCCTTTTTATAGCCTTCAAGTGAGGTGCTTCTTTCTTCATGTTGAAGTCATCTTGAGTGGATCATAGCCGTAGTTGCTTTTCGTAAGTTAATCCCATGTTGAAATCTTTGACTTGATATATGGGCGGTTCCATGGTGTTAGAACATGTGTCCCTATATTGGTGACTCTTCAAAGCTATGCCTATAGCTATGTGTGAATGGTAGCGCCTACTATACATTGTTGGATGGCATCAAGGAAGCAGCGGAGAGGTCATCACATTGCATGTGGATGCATATGAAACAGCCGCTTATTCACCAAGTTCTTGCGAACTGATCACAGGATCGATCTTGAGGAGCATTGATGCGGCATGACGTGAGATCGATCAACAAAAACATCAAACATACCACAATATATCCAAAATGGCCTATAAATAACTATAACCATTCAATTCACTCAAGTTAGCATATATCACATAAAATACTATATAAACTCTTTATTATTACTTGAAAGAGAGCAAATACTAAGTTTAAACATATGAAATACTCTATATAAAATAGAGTTATCAAGAGCCAGAACAAAACATTCCAAGAGCCTGGTGATTTCGCTCCTTGTTCTCTAACGCAGCTAGCTGAAAACTGGCACCTTGAAGATCACATATCTGGCTGATGAATTGTATCCTGTGAGATTATCATTTGTGGATGATTTCAAATAATTATCTCATTGTTCAAAGATAGAGGTGGTTCTTCTCATTAACAACTTTACTGAAGTGCAAAGTAATTGTGACTGTGTGTGTGTCTGAATTTTGAAACTCCCTATAGAAATGTGAGCGATCAATTCTCGAGAGGAATTGGATGAGCTTTAGGCACAATATCTAGGGGGACAAGGTAACATCTCTCCTAGGATGAGGAAAGTACACCAAGTCCAATCCTGAAAATGGATATGACATGGATCCGACTTGAGACATAACAGTATAGAAAATAGAAAGTCGCTATTTGAAAATATGTTGGTTCGATGAAATGGAAAATGAGGATAATACTATTATGATAAATGAGGCGTAGGGTTTTAATGCGAGTATTTCACACATAGGGCCCAAGAATATGTAATAGCGCATACTTTTGAAGTTAAGAGTCCACATGCGGCAAAGACACACAAAAATGTGTCCTGGGTAAACCAAATAAGAGGTGGTGTCCAAAGAAACACCGGTCTTGGTTAAAACGTGGGCGACCCAAAATTGAAAAATCAGGGCTTAAAACCTATGGTACCAACAAAACACACCTTGTCAGAGAAAAATAACATGAATGGTATTAATATTACTCTCCCATTCACGCCAAGGCGTGATAGACTTCTCGTCTCGATAGATGAACAAGCTATATTGGACATAATGGCGAGAAAAGATAAGGACATAGTCACCTTTTCTTGACACATGTAGAAAACTCTCTTAAGTCGGCCTAGTTGGAGCCCCTACTACAAAATGAACCCTTGGATAAAAAAATGCTCCCAAACCAATGTCTTTAGTATTGGGTGCCTTCTATGCTGCTTTAAGCTTATTTTGGAGGGAAAAATATTAGAAAAATATATTTGAGGAGAGAGATAGACACAAAGGTTAAAGGTATATGGTGTCTTTCCCACTCCAATCTCTTCCCAATCGAGGATGAGTTTAATATCTCTCTGGAAAAGTTTATCCACTAGATGGTTCAGCTCCTCTAATGGGATGACAAGTGTGAAAAAAGGTTATATACAAGTGTGGCGGGTCTAGGGTAGGAAATTCGAGAAGAGTCAAAAATTTTTAAAAGCATACATCACTAAAAATGACATAAAATAAAATTTTATTTTAACTAAATAAATTACCTAATTCATAATTGGTCTCTATGCACTTAGAAAGAGAGCAAAATTAGAGATTTTGGTGCACATCATTTTTTTAGGATGTGCAAATATTTTTTAAAAACGGGTAGGTTTAACTTTTTATTTTTGAGAGGGTGAGCTTCATCGCCCTCATCACTCATTAGAAAGTAGGTCTGCCACTAACCTCTCTGTAATGATAACTTATTATATCACTGGGTCAGCGGTGTTGGTTCAATAATTTAGTTTGATTCTATTGGCTTTATTAATTTATTTTAAGAAAATAATCATTTTTACAGCTTACTGCAAGTTATTTAAAGTATTTCTCCGAGGTTAAATTGAAACAAACGTGCCTTTACTGTTTTATTCTAAACCCCAAACTGTAGGATTGAGCAATGACATAAATTACGGAATATGCAGTCATATAAACTTCCACCATGATGCATGCAAGTTTGCAACTTGAAACCATTTCAATTAACACATCCCATAAAGTATTAACATTTGCACCTAGTACATTCAAGTGATGTCCAAAACTATCAGAATTCACAAGCAAAATCTTATCAGCAGTGGCTTATATCAATCACTAAATCCTCATCAAGCATGGTAAAATCTTCTACGTTAGTTTCTTTGCGCTGTTCATTAGGCGAAATTCATCAATGTCCAGAAGCAAAGAAGGATCCTAGTAGCAGTACCTTTGCATTCAACATCTTTGGGCAACCTGACACACAAAGATTTGGTTGAAAGGCAATGCAATGGTGGCACAAGATTAATGTAGAAGTTATCAGACAACAATGATATACCTGACATTGGGCATTGACCACGGTGTTCAGTTGACCTTATATATTGCATTATCGCTCTCTTTTCGTAAATGTGCCTACATACAGTACTGCACCAATGAAATAGAAAATTAATAACGTGCATAATAATATACATCAAATCCGAATAAATTCACATGATGATCAACCATATAATATGCATTTCTCGGTGCAAACACATAAACTTGCAGTAATCTTTTAACCAACTCTATGAATAGTGATTCCTCATAAACACATAAAAGAGTACATTTTTCTTCACCTTACAACTTCCACGATTCTTTCTTGACTCGAAGCGTCAGGAGTCATTTTTGAATAGAGTTATTCATATGTTTAAACTTAGTAAATTGTTCTCTTTCAAGTAAAGATAAAGAGTTTATATGGTATTTTGTGTGATATATGATAACTCGAGAAACTTGATATGGTTATAGTTGTTAATATGCCATTTTGGATATATTGTGAGTATGTTTGATGTTTTTGTTCAATATAAGATCTAGAGATCTCCCGTGCATCAATGCTCTCGCATTGATTACGCGACTACATCCGCATTACTTGGAGTGAAGCCATATCAACACTTGCACATCCACTTGCATTGTTGACCTCATTACTTGAGAGTGAAGCCATCCACTTGCATATGCCACTTGCATTGGCGACACCATGGGAATAACATATCTCACTACGCCAGATTTGTCAAAAAGAGCGCCTTATAAGCAGCTGCTTTAAAGTAAAAGCGCCACGGATGGCCAAAACGGCTAACCCACCTCCAGCTGCTTTTTAAAAAATGTTGTCCATAAGCCTTTAAACGCATTTTGCCAGCCATACCCAAATAGCTTTTAAAAACGGCTGGGTATTGGGTCACACGTTCTCCAATGCTCAGGCCGCTTTTTAAAAACGCTGGCCCAGGTATTGGGTCACACGCTTCCCCAATGCACGAGCTTTTTTAAAAAGCGCCTGAGTTCTCTCTCTTTTCTCTCACTGGATTCTATCTCTCTCCACACCGATCTATCTTCTCCCCTCTACCTCTTCCAAATCCTTCCTCTTCCTCTCTTCCCCACTTCTTCGACTCTCACTCGCTCTCCTCATACACTCGAGACATTGGCGAGAGCTCCATCTCTCTTTCTCGTTTTCTCCTCACTTGACACTCGACTCGCCACTATCACTCTTTCAAAATCACCAATGGTTGTTACCTTTTGAGATCTACACACGTAAGAGGGTCTCAAATCCTCGATGAATTCCTACTCGGAAGACTTATATTTCTGGTAATACTAATCTCCTCTCACTCAATTTCTCTTTTAATCGTTCTTTCAATAAAAAAATTGTTTTCTGTTATTGATTTTGAGATTTGGTTATGTTCAAATTCAATTGGGGTTTTTCAATTTAGGGATCAAATGACTAAAGATGATATCAAAGTGTATCTTCTTTGTTTACGAAAAGCCTAGCCCGATTCTTTTCTCAAATCTTTGCTAAAGTGGTGCGATCTTTGTTTTCTTCATGACTTGCATGGTAAGTATGTGTTGTTTTTATTCCTCTAATTTCTTTTCCTCGTTTGGTTAAGATTAAACCCTCTGATTTAGTCCTAAACTATAGATTTGTGTTAAATAGTTCCATATATTTGATCTCTGTCTATCAATTTAGTCCCTAATTTAGTCGCTTAAGTGTTGAATTGGATGAAGATAAACTTTATGGCTTTTCATAGTTTATCTACTAAATAGTAGAGAGTGATACTTTAGGGTCCCTCATTCTCGTAAGTTCTGTTTTAATTTTAGGTTTTACTCTTAGATTTTTGATTTACAGAAATTCTAAGATTATGATTTTAGGTTTTACTCTTAGATTTTGAATAATAATAACTTTGTGTTGAAATGGATTTGTGTTTGTATGTAATAGGTGGAGTATCGATTTAGTGATTTGAGTTTGCTAGCATCATCTCCTTGATAAATTTAGATCACGGAGTTTCACTATTTTGTAGGAATTTTAACATTCTTGGTTTCTTTGTGATGAGTGATGCGAGTTGAGTGTAGTGGCTACTTTAAATATAGTTTCTAGTTTGTAGATCTGATCAAATTATTATGTTTATTAGTGGGAAAATAAAAATGCAATTTTATCTTAGTTTAGAATCTGTACTTCCTTTCTTTGTATTTGATTTTTAGTTGCGTTGGAAGACAATTAGTTATTAATTCTGAGATATATATACACAAAATGAAGTTGCTTTTGTTGAATTGAGATTCTTGAGTTTATAGTTCCAGTTTTGATGTTGTGGTGATATTGGATTGGAGCCTCTTCTTGAGAGCCAAATACACTGTGAAAAAAAAGAACATAGTTGACTATTGTTTGCTTTTGTTTTGTGTGTGTGTGTGTGTTTATTATATACATATCCTTTTTTGTGTTTTATTATCTACATATCCTGTTGTTAGGCATTAAGCATTTGAACGATGATCAAATCATTACTAGAAATCAAGATTTGATTTACTAGTGAAGAATTAGAAAATATCTTTAAGTGTGATAACATCAGTACATGATGATATCCTGCATTTTTTATATTTTGATTTTTATCAAGATTTTAGTACTTCTACTTGAATCTTTGTATTGAACCAACGACAATGATTATATATGTTGGACCTTGAGTCATTGACACTATTTCTTAAACTATATACTAACTTAAGGTTTGCAAAAGGGGGTATTCTGGTGCATATAATTAATATTATGAATAAAAATGGTAAATAACTAACAAATCGTACTTTTTAACAAGATTTGAGACTAGTGGTGCAAAACCCCAGGCGTGCACCTTTATCATTCGACTCTTTTGATTTATTCCACATGCTCACATAGATATGTAATCCATCCATCCATCCAGCTCTTGAATGCATTCCACTTTACTCTTGTGGCAAAGCACACAAATTTTCTTGCATCATCTCCTTTGATAGTAGCTAGATCTGAGGTTTGTGGTAATGACTTTTATTATTGATTGGTTAAGGTTACTAATTTAATCCATAGTCTTTGATGATTTTATTCTTAATGTATTTGATATTATACACATTAATTATTAGTGAACTATATCTTATGGATGTGTAGCCTTGATTATGTGGGCACTTGTTATGAAACAAGATAATTTGTGTCACGTGGTGTGCTCATTTGATAGGATTATTTAATATGTATGGGCACTTATTTGAAACAAGATTGTTATGAAACAAGATAAATTTTTTTTATATAGTTGTTGAAGAGGTAATTTTTATTTTATTTTCCTTTATAAGAGTCATGTGTGTTATTCAATTATGTGTTTTAATAAAGACACTTCCTTAAATGCTTTCGAACCTAAAGCTTGATCATGTTTCTTATTGTGTTTGCGAGTAAACATAGAGTATGATCTTGATCTAAAAATTGGGAAAGCTATGATGCAATTTCTTATGGTCTCATTTTCTTATTCATGTTTTGTTATTTTGGATGTATAGATTTAATTTTGGATGTATGATTTAATTTTTTTGAATGTATTTTTGGATGTATTATTTAATTTTTTTATGATGTATGATTTAATTCGGGTTTAAATACAACAAATTCATAGATATCACTATTAAAAAATATTTTGGATGTATGATTTAATTTTTGTTGTTGCAAATATAAAATGGAAAGTACACAAAAGCGAAAAAAATTAAAAAAAAAAAAGCAATGGGCGCTTTTAAGGAAGTCTTTGCTATGGGAGACAAGTTTGGGCAATGGCAGCGCTTTTTAGGAGCTGCGCTGCCTATTTGAGGAACGTGTTTGGGCAATGGGCGCGCTTTTTAGGAAGCGTTGCTATTTGAGGAGCGATGTTTGGGCAATGGCGCAGCTTTTGAGAGCGGCGCCCATTGTTGGAGTGGAATACCAGCGCCACGTTTAGCGGCGCTGCCAGCGCTGCCATGGATAAAAAAACGCCCATCTACTGCTGATGCATTGTGTTCTACCTCATTCATTGGCGGAGAACTCCTCGGGTTCCTCCACGGAATCGATGTCCGATCTCTCTGTTCAGCTGCATATTGTTGCTCGAGCCTCCCGCTGTGACTCTCATGAGGGTGTGGCGGTTACCATTTCAGCTCCACTAATGATGTTTGGCTCTGCTAGCCCAAACAAGTCGTTACAGACGAGGGCACTCGTGCCACCCAGAGGCGACATGTAAGCGTGTGTGACACGCAACACGAGTCCTTTGTGCCCAACCAGATCGTGGTGTCCATTGACAAGTTCAAGTTCATTCTAGATAGTCCAACGGATCCTAAGCCTCTTGAACGACTCCTCTGGTAGTGGCTAAGCGAAGAGCACACCTTTCGGAGAGAGAGTGGTATCATACGTGCACGCAGCCAACCTCCCTAAGTGCGTCCATCCACGTGAAAGGACACTTCAAGAAATTCCGCATGTAATCCGTGGATTGGTGCATTAGGCTGATTTTTTCCGCCATAAATTTCGGATTTTTTTCCGCCGTGGCAATATTTCGTGGATTTTTGAACATTGCAAGCAGATTTTGAAAAAAAATTTTTTTAAAAACACGCCGTAATTGTTGAAAATCCATGATAAATTACCGTGATTTTTTACATTGTCGCACAAGTTTGAAACATTCTGGCAGGATTTTAAAAAAAATTTTTTTTTTTAAAATCATGTTTCTGAATGTTCAAAAATCGTCGGAAGCTGACCAAATAATACATAAATAAAATTTTCTCCTACACTCTTCTCATTCTCTTTCTACATTTCTCTTTTCTTCTTCTTCTCTTTACATTCATATTAACCTATTACACTTCTTAATCTTCATTCTCATTCTCACTATATTCTTACTACTTACCATACTCTTTTTCTCTTTCTCATACTTTCTTCATTCTCAGATTCTACTCATATATTCTTACTTCTTCTACACTTCTTAATCTTCATTCTCATTCTCCTAAATATCTTTCTTCTACATTTCCTCTTTCTTCTTCCTTCTCATTCATTCATATTTCTTCTACACTTCTTTATCTTCATTCTCATTCTCTCCTATATTCTTACTTCTCATTACTCTTCTTCATTTTTATTCATTCATATTCTACTACATTTTTTACTTACTTCTTAATAAATAAATAATTCAAATAATTTAAAAATTAAAAACTAATTCGAAAATAGTTTTTTCGTTGAAATAGTTTTTCAATTTTAAAAATATTAAAAAATTAAAAAATTCTAAAACGATTTTTTAAATAAAAAAATTAAAAATTAAAAAAATTAAAATTGTTTAAAAAAATTAAACAATTTTA